>VDFB02006892.1:0-35710 GCA_007258455.2 Sequoia sempervirens | reverse complement strand
TGTCACCACCATCACCTCCATCACCATCTCCACCACCATCACCTCCACCATCTCCATCGCCATCATCTTTGTCATCACTACTCTCTCCCTCCTCCTCATCACCTCCTCTACCCCTCCTCTGTCTCAGTGCCTGATCATCATCTAATAAAGGCACTAGCTCATCTGAACTGGATATCTGTGGGAAAGGATGTGCAAAGAAATAGTGTGCATACTCCTGTGACACTACAGCCTCTATGATCTCTGGATGATACTCCATTAGAATTTCCTATAATCCAAGGTACTCCTCACATGTTGCATCATATGATAAAACATGCCCACATTATATAATGTCCTATTGTCTGCGTGCTTATAACGCAACTCCCAGGGGCATACCCTATACTCTCTTGTACTGTCACAACACTCTCCCAAGAAGGAATCTCTCAATCACAAATGGTGTCCTCCCAATCAAATATCTAGCAGTGCACACATATGGCATCTCAATGTCGTCCTCTGGCCACTACTTGTAGTCTAGATAGGGCCTCCATGTCACGATATCCAAGTCATCTAAAACCCTTCACGAGTACTCTAGTTTTCCCAGCTTATGCTGGAAAATTGGACCTATATATCCATGAATGTATGGTCAACTAGCTAGATGTTGTCTATCAACCACTGGACGAGTGACAACTATGTGCTCCCATGCCCATATCTATAGCAGTGTCACCCCAACTAACAAATTGGTCCCTCTGAGATAAACCACCTGGTGAAGATCATGGTACAAATTTTCTAGCATGTAGGGGCCCCAAGCATATTTGGTCCTCTGAGTAATCATGCTCTCTAGAATCCAGCCCCAATTGACTAAGAGTCCCTTTGATCTACGGTCAGGACATAAGAATCCTCTAATGAATCCATCAAGAACACATGGTAGTGCCACATATGCATCAACCATATCTACAAATCTGGTCATCCTCGAAGACTCTCCTCATTGCATCGGTGCCCCCTACTCCGTAGAATCATAGACAACCAACTCACCAACAACAAGAATCCTCAAGATATGGTAAACATCCTCTGGTTTCATTGTCATCTCACCAGTGGCTAACTGAAAGGTGTTGTGGTCATTGTGTCACCTCTTTGCCAAAGTGGTTAGAAGTCTCCTGTTAATCCTAGGTTGGGGCATATCTATCAAAGAAGTCAATCCGCATCATCCAATCACATCTAGATCAACTTGCACCAGATGTGGAATCAAATCCTAGGTCTTCAGGAATTGCTCCTGAGATTGAAGGATCCTCGAAGGCTCCTATCATCATAACATATCACAAATCAATAATCTTATCAATCAACATCAATCAACCTATCAATCTAATCAGCTCTAGTGAGATTTTGATCAAATCTCATGAGCGTCTATCATTGATCCTCACCTATCATAAGGTCAATCATCATTATCCTATCATTGAATCTCACCTATCATGAGATCAATCATCATCTAATCTATCAACATCATCAAACAACATCAAAACATAAGCTGACGCAATCAACAACCATCAAAGTCAGGGGGTCTAATCAACATTTCATGAATCTGGTGTGGATGTGCTAGAATAGTGTTTCTATGCACTGAAAACCAGTATGCGCTAAAACATTTCATCAATGCACTAGAATAGTGCATTAATGTGCCAAAATTCCATATGCACCATCAAATTACATCAATGCGCTATTTAACTATATCAATGAGCTACTTTATCATATGCACTAAAACTTGATCTAATGCGCCACAAAACATCACCTATGCGCTAATCAACCAGTTGCCCTAGGTAAATTACATTCATCATATGTGCTAAATCTAGGCATGAATGTGCTACTTTACTATATGCACTACATTATTCAACCTATGCACTACAAAATTGACTCTATATGCTAAAAGTCCTTATGTGCTATAACATGTATCAGATGCGCTACATCAGAGCTTGAATGTGCTAAAACATGATCAAACCGATTTCAAACATGAAAAAATGTGGGAAAATGAAATTCAAAATTCATGAGGAGGTTTTTTGGGGTACGTACCAGAGGTCCATATGCGATCAGGTGGTTGTGACGTCGCATGCGCTCAAATTGATGGGTTTGAATCAGAATCACCATCTTGCTAAATTTTCACAAAGTTGCTCAATCACTCAATCTCCAAAATACAAATGACACAAATGAGCTATTTTCACATCTTATTAACCTTTTAAAGGGGATTTAAGTGGGGATTAAGTGGGATTGATTTAATTTTTCCAAAAAGGGGCATCAATTAATCAACTAATCAAAGTTGGTAGGTTCAACATCATTTTCAGGAGATAAATCATTGAGACATCATAAAATTTGAAAATCATCATCAAATCATTAAAAAATTAAAAAAATTTAAAAAATCCTAAAAATTCAAAATTTCATGTCTGGGGCATATTGAAATTTTTTTGTCAGCACAACAAATTTTTCTTTGAAGCAATGTGTAAACACATCACTTCAAAGAGAGGAAAAATGTATACACCTAAAATAGGTTTGGATAATCAATTAATTAAATACAAGTTATTTAATTAATGAACCTTCTATTTCATCTACTTATAAATAAATTCTAAATTTATTTATATAGTTCACATTTTCTAATTATTTTATCTTAAATCACATTCTTCTAATCTTAATTAAATAAACAAATTTAAATAGTTTGTCTTATTTAATTATCTTTCCTCTTATTAAATTTAAATTCTAAAATTTATATTTAGTCACATGTCTACAACTTTTTCCTCTTGCCACCTCATCATGTGTCTCATGAATTTAAATATCTGTAATATTTAAATTGGAATTACCTTCAAAAAATTCTAAAACAAACTTGAGACACTTGGCTCTCTTCCTCCATTTATTCTCTCACACTTGGAAAAGTGTTCTATTAAAGGGAACACTCTCCTTTATTCCCTCTAACATCTTCATTCTCCACCGTTCATCTCTCTAGCTAAAATTCTAATCGTTGGTTGTTGTCACATCAGAATATGCTTTGGAAAATCTATAAATGTAGCCTCATTCTACATGATTTCATATCCCAACT
Organism: Sequoia sempervirens; assembly: GCA_007258455.2. NCBI lineage: Eukaryota > Viridiplantae > Streptophyta > Pinopsida > Cupressales > Cupressaceae > Sequoia > Sequoia sempervirens. The sequence goes on along the minus strand of VDFB02006892.1, from coordinate 32,661 downwards.
TTGAGAAATCTTACTCTACAAAATTTTCATTAGAGCATTTGTGAGCATTTAGCATTTGTGAGCATTTAACATTTGTGAGCATTTAGATTTTGTGAGCATTTAGCAATTAGCATTTTAGAAGCATATTAGTTTATAATCATGGCTTTTCCATTAGTTGCATTTTAGTTATCATAATAGTTTTCATACATTATTTGCATCACATCATTTAGCATTATATCCTTATCATAGCATCACTATCATATAGTTCAATCAATCATGTAGGAATAGATTCCCTGCATTTTCCAACATCTTGTTCTTCAGGTTGTCATTCTAAAGGTCATAGTGCACAAACAATCTAAGAGCCATTATGATTGAATGAATCCTTGGAGATAGAGAACAATGGGGCGACTTTGGAGAATTTGCTTGTTTCAATTCGATTAGATTTGTTAATTGAATTCTCTAATATATAATGTTTCATTGATTGTGTTGTATCTATTGCTTTCACATTTACGCAGTTAAATACTTCACAATACACTAATTACATAGCCTTTATAATCTTTTGTCTTATGAATAATCTTCTCATATAGTTATTGAAAACTTATGACACTATCCATAAGACCAATATATGATATTGAACGATATACTAGCTTATCTACCTTTTTACATAATCTATATAGGAAGCATCTAGAAATATCATTTTACAAAATTATTTTTTGTAATTTTATTGTTGTGTGTTTGTAATAATATATTCATTAATTGCATCATAATATAGTATCATTGGATTGTCTTATAGGAATGTAGAATACAACCACATGTGTATGATTTTGAATTTAACTAAGAAGAATATTGTCTATACATCAAGACATTGTACTGAATGAAAAAGTATGTCATTTACATTAGTTGTATTGTAAATATTGGAGCATATTTTCTGCTTTTTTATTTGCAATTTTCTTTCCATTCTTTATTTTTCTATGTTTTAAGAAAAATGAATATTGAAATAAAAATACATCTTATCAGTATGGTTCTAATTAGATCATGTATAAAATATATCTAATAAACAAATTAAACTATAGTAGAACCATAATTACATGTTCTTATTGTTAAAATTAAACTATATTCAATCACACTTAACTATAGTCATGTCTCATATAAGAGACACATCTCTTCATGAGCTTTATGTATTTAAAGATATTTATGATGCACATGTAGAATGTAGAGAAAATCTATTCAATCTCCAATTTTAACAATTGGTATGAGAGGAAGCATGATTGCAAAAATCATTGCTAAAATCTAGAGAAAATAATTGTAGCATTATTTCAGAAATAATTGTTGATTTTTTAGAGGATAAAGTCTATCATTGATCTTAAAGATCATTAAATTTTTTTATTTTGATCGCAAAGATCACTACAAATGGAAAATAACTTTTTTAGTGCCATTTCTATTAAGTTTACTAGTGTTGAAAATTATGGAGAATCACATCATCAAATGAAAAATATTTTTCTCTTGGAAGATCTCACTTCGTATTTAAATGGAACTAAAACAAGACATCCTACATATGTTCATCTACAAGATGAATTTGACAAAAAATTAAACCATGCACTAGCTTTGATAAAATTTTCTATTGGAAGTATGTTGATAGAAAATGTGTGGAATGCAACTACACTAAAAGAAGCTTGGGAAAAAATCACTAAAATTTTTGAACAAAAGAATGATGTTAGAAAACACATGCTTATAAATCAATTATATAATCTAAGAATGGATGGATCAATAATTGAGACTATAGCATCTAACATAAACCAGGGGCATTCTAAACAAACTTATTAATGTAGGGGAGACTATACTTAATAAAGATCTTGTCTCTATAACATTTAATATATAGCTTTCCAAAATCATTTGAGAATTTAAAAACTACTCTTACATTAAGTGGGAATTTGGAAAAACTAAAATTCAATGATATAGAAGGTCTATTATTGCAACATGAGGAAATGTTGATTAAAGATAATTAAGTTGAATTAGAAAATGCTTTTTCCTTGAAATTCAAATGCAAAAAGTCTCAACAAAGACATTCTAAATAAATATAAGGAAGATTTTGTTATTATTGCAATCATCCAGGTCATTTTGATGAGAAATGGTTTAAAAAATAAGAGATATCAAGTATAGTAAGCAAAGAAGTATGATAGCTAATGCATATATTAAGATGATGATAGCAATAGATTATTTATAGCAGATGGCTCCAAATATATTCAAAATAAATATGTTTGGATTATTGATTCAGGAGTTACTCACCACATGGCTAGCAATATTGATAACTTGAGAAATGTCATAAAGCAATCAAGAAACATGATTACATTGGGAGATAATTCATAATTACATATAATTGAAGGAGTTGGGAAAGCTCTTCAAGATGTTCCCACCCATGGTAAAGCAAGTATTGATAATGTTTTATTTGTTCTAGGATTAAAGAAAAACCTTATTTTTGTTATTCAAATTATTGCAAATGATATGAAAATTATTTTTGAACAAGGAAAGTGTGAAGTGTATGATAGTGAAGGAAAATTAATATGTGATGGATATATGAAAGGGGGCCTATTTTACTTGAGAGAAAACTCCTCTCAAGTTCTAGTTTCAAGTACTTCCTCAATAAATCATCTATGGCATGAAAGGCTTGGCCACATTAACCCTCAATCACTAAAGAAAATGTTTAATCAAAATATAGTAAATGGTCTTCCACCCATCACTATAGAGAAACATTTTTGTGAAGCTTGTGTCATGGGGAAACAACATAGAGAAAAATTTGATTCTAGAAAAGATTGGAGAGCCTCCAATAAGTTTGAATTGGTTCATTATGATCTTTATGGATCTATGAAGACAAATTCCATAGGAAAATATTGATATTTCATGACAGTCATTGATGACTTCACTCGAAAGGTTTGGTTTTATGTTTTAAAGAATAAATTTCAAACATTTGATATTTTCAAAGAGTTTGTACATCAAGTTGAGAATGAAAGTGATAAAAAAATTAAAATTTTAAGATTAGATAATGGGGGGGAATATACTTCAGATGAATTCACCAATTTTTGTAAACAAAGAGGAATAATAGAGACAATTTTCAGCTCCATATACTCCACAAAAAAATGGAATAGCTGAAAGAATGAATAGATCACTTCAAGAAAAACCTAAGTCCATGCTCAAGTCTTGTAATATTGATGAAAAATTATGGGGAGAAGTAGTTCATACAACAAATTATTTGATCAATCGAAGTTTGACTAATAGTTTAGAAGGAATCTCTCAAGAAGAAGCATGGTTAGGAAGGAAACCTATAGTTATACATTTGATAATTTTTGGGAGCATTTCCTATAGGCATATTCCACAAGAGAAGATAAGAAAATTTGATGATAAGAATAAAAAATGCATCCTTGTAGGCTATGATGACTCTAGTAAAGCTTATTGGTTATATGATGCTAAAACCAACAAACTTCACATCTCTAGAGATGTCAAATTTGAAAGAGTGTCCCCTTCCATACATTCACCATGATGATGTATTAGAAGAGAAAGATGATAATGGGACATCATCATACTCACCCAAAAATGATGAAGTACAATCAGAAATTCCTATTGAATCTATAGAAGAAGGAGAAGAAATTGATGAGCCAAATTCAAGCATAATATCTACTTCAAAATCTAATGTTCCTCTAAGGAGATTCAAATGAGCGAAGAAAACACCTATTAGGTTGCAAGACTATGAGATTAATTATGCATTAATGTCAAGTTTTCTAAATGCTCATGAACCAAGCACTTTTGATGAAGCAATAAATGATGAAAAATGGAAAAATGCTATATATGGAGACTTAAATTCAATTAATCAAAACCAAACATGGGATTTGGTTCCCTTACCTATTGAAAAAAAAGGCTATTGATTGTAAATGTGTATTTAAAATAAAGTTTAAATATGATGGTTCAATTGACAAACACAAAGCTAGATTGGTAGCCAAAGGCTATAAGAAAATTGAAGGGGTGGACTATGAGGAAAATTTTGCTCCTATTGCAAAGATGATCACAATTAGAATGTCGATAGCACTTGCTTCCTATCACAACTGGGAAATTCACCAAATGGATATAAAAAGTGCATTCCTAAATGGAGAATTGAAAGAGGAGGTATGTCACACAACTTCCTGGATTTGATGAAAAAGGAAAGGAACACATGGTGTGTTGATTAAAAAGGAACTATATGTTTCGAAACAAGTCCCATGAGCTTGGTGCTCAAAAAATGATAAGTACTTTTCTTCAAAAAGGATTCCAAAAATTTGATGTTGATACAAATCCATACATTAAGATTTTTGACAATAAGATAATATTCATTGTGTTATATGTTAATGATTTTCTGATTACGAGGAATAATCAATCACTAATACAAGAGGTGAAAGAAGATATGGAGATCCATTTTGAGATGTCTGATCTTGGATTACTTCAATACTTTCTTGGAATTGAAGAGTGGCAAACACCAAAAAAATATTTCTTTCTCAAATGAAGTATATTAAAGAAATTCTCACACGATTCAACATGTAAGACTGCAAAGCTTCATCAACACTAATGGAGACATACACTAAGTTGACTGAAGACCCAAATGGTAAATCAATTAATGAAACTTTTTATAGGAGTTTGATAGGAAATTTGATTTACTTAACTATTACTCATCCAAACATATGTTATGCAGTTGGAATCTTATCTCGATTCATGGCTCATCCTAAAAAAGTCATTGGGTAGGTACAAAGCACATTTTGAGATATCTTCAAGGAACACAAGAATTTGGATTGGAGTATTTGAAAAATGAAGATTCCAAATTTATTGTTTTTTTCTGATTCAGATTGGGAAGGTTGCATAGACTCTAAAAAATCAACTTCTCGTTATTGATTCAATCTTGGATCTGCTATTGTCTCATGGAGTTGTAAGTGAACTATGGATTTTTGGGTATGGAGCTTATAGGCTACTCTTGCACTCTTAAGATGTTTCACCTAAAAGGAGAGAGATAAAACCCACAAAAAATATAGGTGGTGCACTCAAATTAAGATGTGTATGATGTTATTTAGGCTAAATGATATGATCTAAATGCAACTAAGCTAAGTAATTGATTGATTTTGAATACAAAACCTAAGAATTATGTAATGTTTGAAAACATAGTGATGTTTGCAAAAAGCTTGAAATGATGAATGAAAATGTAAATTAAACTAAACAGAAAGCCAAATCTTTGAACATGTGCACCTGAGAAGCTAAAGAAGACTAGAAAGCAATCTGGAAATCTGACAAAACCTATTTTGGGCTGATTGGGACTCATTTGCCACCCTGGGCAAATCAGTCCCAAGTTAGGGTTTTTCTACACAAAAACTATTTTCTGCTAAATGGGTGTCTAGATCTACATCTAACTCAAAATGGCATCTCAGGAGGGACTCATTAGCCATGCATGGCGAATCAATCCACTTTCAAATTTATGTTCTGCACCTTGACACCCGTACAACACTTTCTGATGGAAACCCAAATCGGGATCTCAAAAAATTCCTACAAAATAGCTTAAAATTGTTTTTATAATGGGGGGTTTTCCTTGGTCAAACCCCAAGTTGGGTAATCAAACCTTGAATGAATAAAAATCTGCATAAAACCCTAGCCTTAGATGTGTTGAAGACTAGGAAAATTTGAAGTATGTCAAAAACCCTATTCTATTGTGCAAGAATAAGAAATGCAAATATGATTTGTGTGATGCAAGATCTCAACCCTAGAAATCTCACAACACATAAAAAAATGGAGACAAAATGACATGCAAATGAAATATGAACCTTAATCTGAAGATAGAGAAGAAATGGAAGATGGAATCACTTTGAAAACAAGTCTTTAGGCTTCATTTGATGGCTAGTTGCATCTCCTCAACCTATATTTCTCCATGATTCACCATAGGCATCCGTCATCAACCCTTTACAATGTTGAATCTTGATAAAAAAGTGGGCTTCAAGACCTACAAAAACTCTAGTTTACTACCCTAAAACTTCAACTTTGCTAATGAAACTTGTTGTAGAAGACTTGACTTTAGAAATTTCTTTTGCAAAAATGACTAACAGATGTGTAAAATGACTAAAAAAAGGGTATTTATAAGCAACAACACCTAATTTTCCCATTATTTAGACCTAAGAGGCCAACATTCACTGAAAAATTAAGTTCAATTAATTGAATTCCTGCTCAAAATTGAAATTTCCCTCAAAAGGGACTCATTCACCACCCTTAGCGAATGGGTCCCACTAGAGGGGACTCATTCGTCCAAGGTGGCGAATGGGTCCCACTAGTGGTTTTTGAAGGTGGGTTTTCGTGATATGCATGAATTAAGTGTTGTTTGTCAGGATTTAAGTGATTTCTCAAGTGAAACGGGCCTCTAGATAAAAAATAATGGGTCTTAGGGGCCTATAAATGTCATTTTGAAGGATAAATGATGCAAAGGGACTCAAAAGTGGGTCCAATTAGGTGTGAAATTGTCTCTTTTCTCAAGAGGGTCCAATTTTCTATGGTTCAGTAAGAAGCAACCTAATGTTGTTTTTTCACCCACTAAAGTAGAATACAAGGAATTTGTTGCAGCAACTTGTGAATCAATATGGCTTAGAAGACTTCTTGAGAATCTTCAACATCCATAGGTAGATCCAATAGTTATATACTGTGATAATCAAAGTGTGTTGCAGATGTCTAAAAATCCAATGTTTCATGCTCACACAAAGCATATTGAAACTTACACCATCACTTTATTCATGAGCATGCTCTCAATAAGGAAATTGAACTAGTCTATACACCAACCAATGAACAACTTGTAGATATTTTCACTAAACCTTTGAGCAAGGATAAGTTTGTATACTTTCGAGAAAGTATTGGTGACAAATTTTCATCACTTGTAAATGGGTAAGCAAACAATCCTATTTTTATAGGAGGCCCCCATCATCTAGTTTAACCATGTGATAAAATAAAGTTTATGGGGGGTGTTAAAATTAAACTACATTTAATCACACTTAATTGCAGTCATGTCTCATATAAGAGACACATCTCTTCACGAGCTTTATGTATTTAAATATCCTTGTGATCCACATATAGAATGTAGAGAAAATCTATTCAATCTCCAATTTTAACACTTATCACTCATCAAGTTACTTGCAATCATTTTGATTACACTATGTACACAAAAATATTTGAGCATTATAAACCTATGTACCACATACATCTATGATACCATTGCATCCCATAGAAAAGGTAACTTTTTTGTCATTATCTCAAAGATCACCAAATCTATTTATCTACAAAAACTTCTAAATATTGGTATTTTTTGACAATCTTACTTTTTGTGAGGAAGTAAAAAAATTCAATATTAATTTTTAACTCGTATGCTTATAGGAATGATATAACTAAGAACATAGTAGGCCTTTTACATCTACCACCCCACACTACATAAGAATAGTTTCCCCCACAACCCCAATATAGATACAAATCTCAAAAAAAAGTTTGGTGCCCAAATATAAACATATGACATGTATATTCAAGACAATATTTGTAGGCTTGTCATATCCTTTACATATATTACTAGACTGCCTAATTTTCTCATTCATGAATATTAATTTCTTTAGTAGAACCATTTATAGATGTTCTTATCACTCATTAAATTATTTTCAATCATTCTGATTACACTATGCACACAACAATATTTGAGTATTATAAGCCTATGTGTACCACATGCTACCATTACATCCAATAGAAAAGGTAACTTTTTGTCATTATCTTGGTGATCAACAAATATGTTTATCTAGAGAAACTTATGATTATTGGTATTCTTTGACGATCTTACTTTATGCAAGGAAGTCAAAAAAGAATCAATGTTAATTTCTGACTTATATGCTTATAGGAATGATATAACTAAGAACATATCAGGCATTTACATGCACCACCCCACACTACATAAGAATAGCTTCGCCCACAACCCCAAGATGGATACCAATCTCAGAAAAAGTTTGGTGCCACAATATAAACATATGACATGTACATTCAAGACAATATGAGTATGCTTGTCCTATCTTTTACATATATTATCATACCACCTAATTTGGTTATTCATGAATATTAATTTCCTTGTCTGTTTCCTTTTTAGTAACCAATTAAGTAAAAGAAAAATAAATCCTAATCCTTTTGGAATTACCATGTTAGTAACCAATTAAATAAAAGAGAAGACTTATAAATTTTATGCAAGTTGTGAATAGAATGAAAGTTTCTACCCAAGTATTCATTATAATTTATAAATTAATCACAAGGATTGCCAAAGAAATTCACAAAATAAATTTGGTTTCAAGTTCAGAAAAAGACCAATACAATCAAAATTCAACTCATCTTGAAAGAATTTTATGGCCCCCAATACTCAAAAGATCAATATGGGAAATGAATTCAACTAAATCCTTTAGGCCATAAATAGCTAAACCTTTAAGGGAACCTTCTCTCCTGTAAATTCTATCAACTTAATTTGTTCTAAATCTATTTAATTTTTTTTAACAATTTTAATTATAGATATTTTCTCTCTCAAATTCATATAGCTTTCTAATTATATAACATATATCTAGATTTGATTGTGTGCAAATTTTAATCATCAACCTTCCGGATCAAACTTCATGATCTGTCATTAGGATGAGATAGTGAGAGAAGTGGATCATGAAGTTTGATTCAAAAACTTAATGGTAAAAATTCACACACAATCAAATCCACAAATCTGTTATAATTGTTAATATAAACTATGAAAACTTCATGCTTTTAATTCATTTAGCTTTCTCCAATATTCTTAATTATTACATATTTTACATATTTTATCCTATCGAACTTATTTCAAGTTTACAATATAATTGTTTCCTTATAAAAAAATTTACTCGGTATGTTTTAACATCTTTCATTGGAGAGAAGCTCTAATAGCTTACAACAACACTCTTTCTTACAAAGTTTTGCAGATCTTTATGTTCTTTTAGCTTTCTATTACACCCTTGACCATAGAGTTTTTAACATGGAATTTTATTTCATTTAAGATTACCTAGCTTGCTCCAAACTTAAGTACATTCGTCTTTTCAGTCCACTTAGACTATCATGGTCTTACTGATAAACCTTGAAAATACAGGTTAATAATGCTGCAATATCAGGGCTTATCATAGATTATGAAATCTTGAAGGCCAACAAAAGCAATGTCACCATGTTATTTGTAAGTACCTTTAGCTAACTTTGATTATATTCATGGTTTCATTCAATTTGAGATCAGTTTATTAACAGTTTAGCCTTGTTTACAAAAGACTCCGCCTGGAAGCACAGTGGAAGGAATGTTTGAATCTTATGAAATAGCAAAGGAGTGCATTGAGATTTACTATGGCATCAAAATAGTGGTGGAAGCTATGCAAAAGAGGTCTGATTGCAGGTTCTGTACAATCTGGGCATAATGAGGAGGTGCTAAAACTTTTCCATCAAATACAATTGGGAAGCATAACCCTTGACTTGGGCTCATGGAATGCAGTGATAACAAGGTGTTCATAAGTCGGCCACAATGAAGAAACTTTGAAACAGTTTCTCAAATGAAAATGGCACCCATAAACGCAATCTTGTTACCATTGCCAGTGTTCTCTCAATAAAGCAAAGGGACCACCATAGTTACATCAATAAAGAAATAAATAGTATGAAATAAAGTATGGGAAAGGAAAACTTCATATCTTCGGAAAAAAGAAAAAGAAGGCAACATGGTGGAGGAATCATTGTGCAGCTGCTTTCAAGAACCCAAATTTCAGCAGTATGAGAAATGATACACGCGATGGGATTTTGTTTGTTATTTCTATCCAAAAAGATATAGCTAGGATGTCTATTGACTATGACATTATAAAAGAAAATGGTGCTACCAAACTCAAGATGGTTCAATGACAAATGCAAAAATGAATATAGTGATCCTTGCACAAACTGATAAAATCACAAAACTATAAGCATATCAATAGGCCCCTTATGAATTAGTTACTTACAAGATGTGTTCATATAGAAGCAAGGCAATAAAAATAGATCATGTTTCAATTATTGTATGACTGGTTACTGGTGGGGAAAAGGATGTTGCTTTAGCAAATGGTCCCATAAAATTGTTTGCAGGTGGCGGAGGGCGTGCTCCATTTTGTTGTCTACAAGTATGATCAATAAAAAGGGTTTTTATGTCAGGATGAGGCCTTGGGTTTTTGCAGAGCTGATGATGCCAATTGAAACTGCAAAAATTGAATAAGACAAGCAACCCAGGGAAATTAAGTTACAATTACAGATTAAATGAAGGTTAATAATGTGCAATTGTGAAAGTGTATTCCTTATATCAGAGTAACATAACATGTTAGAAAGAACAAAAATAGACTTATCGGGTCAATTCTAATTGAAAATTAAAGATTTACCGTTGCATCTTTATAATTACACTTACAAAATTAAGCTAGTTGTGCACAAAATGCATCTTTAAGGGTTTTGAGTCTAAATGACATCTAAAAATACTCTGCTAAGCATCCTACCTATTCACAATTATGTTTTGCTGAGTGCAAAGCACATGTCATAATAAAGATCTCAACAACGGTTGATCAGGGCACATACTTATTTAAGACAGTTCATAAAACTGCGCCCTATATGGGGGAAAGTAGTAAAATATTAACAACTAAGACTTTCTTACAATGAGGTTATATCCAATGAATACAAAATTATTCTTTGCATGCACTGAGGCTGCCCATAACACAGAGGTATTCCCAAAATAATACAACTGCTAATTCAAACAGACAGGAAAAAATTATTTAGTCTGAAAGGAAGAGCATAAAATTCTCCACTTCTAGGGTCTGTTTTGTAAGAACCTGCCTTGTACCACCAATGCCAACCCCTGTCTTTCCTTGTTGAACTGTCCTTTATATGCAAAGTGCTATCCAGTAATAATGCTACAATTCCAGCAACTGTTGCTGGTGATAAGAAAATCAAATTGAGAATGTCATTGAACTGCAAGATAATCCAATAAGAGTAATAATATAATTCACAAATTTCATGGTTCAACTCAATGTTGCCACAATAAATGTGATATCAAATTTCTCTAGCTCCTTCTGCAAAAGAGTAACAGAAATCCTACCCATCGCGATCCAGTGTGGACTGGACCATGCGTAGAAGCAACTATGAACTCGCTGAAATACTGAGGTATGGATAATCCCCCCCCAAAAAAAGAGAATCCCAGGATGAAAATTGTCCTGAAACTTTTGAAATTGCAATATTGGAGAAAGCTAATCCCTCCAGCAGCTTCTCATCAAAATCACAGAAACTCAGAAACAAGATGGAGTTCCTGTTTATCCCTATTACAAAGATTATAACGTGCTAACCATTTACTGATCTAAGGCTTTGCTCATAAACTGCAAAACTAAGACACTGAAGTTGACTGACGTTGCAGCATAAGAAATATGTTGCTCATACATACCAACGTAACCAGAGAAAAGGCAATACAAAGAAGCAATGATAGATATTGGAATGGATGCAAAGATTGCTCCAAATTTGCATAGAATGACAAAAACACGAGATTAGCTATCAGTATTCATTTATTTTCTTGTGTAAAGAATGCATTCTACTTTTATGAAAGCTCTTATAACTGCAAGCAATGCAAGTTAGAATATACAACAAAATCATTTTTTCACAATTTTACTTCCGTAAACATCTGATTAATATATTCTTTTAAACCGTTTTTATTTTATAATAATAATTAATGACTATACCATCTAGAAGAATAACACTAGTTAAAATTATATTTATAAGAATTACTTAGTCTAGCTCCTACGGGTAGGAGAGTTGACTTGGATAGTGGATTTGCTCCCCACTGATCTCGGGTATCTCCGGAGGGACACCCTTGTTGTAAAGAAAAATAAATAAAACAATTACTTAACCTCTATAATCTTCCCTCTTATGAATTATCTTCTCATATAGTTATTGAAAACTTATGACCACTATCCATAAGACCAATACATGATATTGAATAATATAATATTAATTTAACTAGACTTATTTAATATTGCATAGGTAAAACACAAAGCTGATTACAATAAATCACTTTGATTAATTATATTTGACTTTGACTTTTGGCAGTCCCCAAAACCCTAGAAAACGTGTTCAGACTTCAGATTTGCAAGACTTACATTTAACCTTGGAAAACGGTGAACAGAAATGGGGTATGCAGTGCAACTGCGCAAGGACTTCGTTACATGATTTATTCAGTCTGTCAGACCAGACGATATTGCATGCCAGAAAGCCACAAAATTCGAACACTACCTACATTTTATGCACTGGTTAGAAAAAAAACTGCTGAAATTCCCGCTCTTACAACCACAAGGCTCCGGCTTCCTTCAAAAGAGGCACCAAAGAACCTCTAAGATGACTACCCATAAGCTGCTCCATCCCTCCCAGCAGCTTTCCACCCACGAACACAGCAGGGACAGAAGGGGGAGCAACCAGCATTGTGAGCAGAGCGGCCTCTATCTCCTCTCCGTCCTCTTCTTTGTCCACTTGGATGATGGTGGGACTCGCTCCGAGTTTTGTGAGGAGTGCCTTCGCTGCAACGCAGACATAGCACTCGCTTTTGGTGAACAATACCACTATATCCTCTTCTGCCAGCTTATGCACTCGTTCAACCGGAGACATCACTGGAGTTGTCTGTTTAGACGCCGCCGCTTTTTCGCCGTCCAAGGAATCTTCTCTTCCCTCGCGCTGCATCGTCGTGTTCATACGTTTCTCTCCTTCCATGCAAACAGATTGCCGTTCGCCTGAGTTGGCTGGAGCTCACTCAAAGAAGCAAAGCATTGATGGAGGAAAGAGGTAGGGAGTGGTGGCTTATATAGCTTACCTTCTGTCATCTTCACGTAGTACGATACACTGACCTTATTAAAATTCCATTGGCATAATGCAAGGTGCCGGACAGACCCTCAAATGGCTGGTTAGAAAAGCTTTCTTGGGAGTTGTGTCCCTCAATGTATAAATTTCTTTGTGGCGGTGATGGTGGTTTTCATTGTCGTTTTCTTATTTAAAATATGAGATGTAGTTACAATGAATACGTGGAATCACAGGATTAGTATAGATATCTTAAATATATTTATCTAAAAAATGGTATACGTGTAATCTATCACAAGATTAGTATAGATATCTTAATATATTTAATTAAAAAATTCAAGAGGTATCAATCTAGAGTTATTTTATTTACTTTGAAAGTTATTTGATTTGTTACAGTAAAGAAATTAAATTTTTAATTTCAAGTTAACAAATCAAAATATTTTTCTTAAAAAAAAGTATTTATTGTTACACCTCTATTTTGTATACACTTTTGGGTGGTTCTATAGATGAAAATAATTGTTAAATATAAATTATTTCTAATATTACCCCCCACAAAATGGCGTACCCTTGAGTTTCATTTAATATATACAAAATGATAATATGAGAAAAATGACCATTATAATCAAATTTATGCAGATTATTTAATTTATGTGTCATAGTGTATATAAAATTGTACAAAAATATTCTCAAAGATTTATCATAATATAATGGATGAGTGGATAGTGCTATGAGAGCATATCTTTATTTGTTATGTGTTTCTTATTTTAGAAATATTATGTTTATTATTACATTTATATTTTAAGGTGTAAATAGCTGTCAAATTTGAGGTTAGAGATAAGATTTTTTGTTAACACACTCATACCATTACATTCCACCCCTTGCTATTATTGTATAATTCCTCTCAACATTGATTATTAATTAAATTGTAATGATAAATTATAAACTGTATTTGCTATATAACAAGTATGTTAATAGACATTTGTATGTATTGTAGTGTAATGAATAAAGAGAGCATGAAATAAGTTCAAATTTTTCTTTTTATTGTTTGAAATGAACAATATTCATGAAATATAAAGAGCAAGGAGATAGGGTGTGCAGCTAAAGCTACATATACATTTTCATGCATCTTTGCATATTATTGGAACAAGTGAATGTAAAGGATACATGGAAATTTGACAAGCATAGAACTTGCGAGACTACTATTAACACCAAAACCTAGCAAAAAATATATTTGATGTTTATTGACACTCTATCAAGTAATCCCCCACAACTTATGGTCTATCCAATGCCAAGCTTGTCTTATGTGGCAACTAATAGTGAGAACCATGAGGAATTGAGATATTTTCCACAAGGTATGGATCAGCCAAATCCCATGGGGGGCTTAGATAATTTCCAAACTTTGTAGATCTAGAGGCTTACATTGAATAGAATACAACTACACCATTCCATAATGCTCCATTCATATGACCTACAACAAACCATAGATTGGAGGTGAGCATAACTTGCTACATAATACATAAAAGAATCATGGAAGATGATTGTTCATCCTCAAGGTTTGCAATTGATATACCTCTTGGTTTTCTACATTATATTATAGAATACAAAATCATAAGGAATTTAATATAATTTTATTATGTCAAGTGAAACCAATTTGTTCATTCAAAACAAAGGAAAAGATGATTGGAATGTAGTTTGTTCTTCATTTCAAAGGAAAAAATCATTGCATGACATGAAGTCCTAGTAAAATAATTTTCTCTCTACATATATAATATTGGAAAGAAGGTTTTAAAATTGAAGCTAATATTTTTTCTATCTTGCTACTTGAAGATATCACTCAAACTAACTCTATCAAATTTGTGCCATAATATTGCTCCAAATTAAGGACCAACATATGTAGGTATATCTTTAATAAGAGGTGACTATCTCAAAATTCCAATAAATTTAATATGCTACCCACCATAAATAGGTTGATTTTATATGATTAATACTTCACATAAATGGCTATCAATATGAGTTAACTATTGGTATAAACAAGATCTCTAATTAGGTTTTGATATCAAAAAGTTTATGAAATTGAGAAAAAATGAATACAATGCAAAATGAAATGAATTGAAGTGTGTAAAATCCTCAAATTGAGGAGGATACAAAAATAGGATAATGAGTTTGAGTCATTTTAGGAGTGCTCAACTCAAGGTGGCAACAAGGTTCCCCCAAGTGGAAAATGAGGAATACCACACAAACTTGAATAGTTCAACTAACTCTTCAAGAGATACATCTCCACATAAGGTGGCTTAATACATAAAGTAAAATAAATAATTAAACTAACTATTTTAATATAAAATAGAAAACCTAGGATAGATGAAACCCATTTCATTACTTTGAACATTTTTAACAAAATAAATTCTCTCTTGAAATGCTATCAATTTTTTCCGCTTAAGAGTATTCATATGTTTTAAAGATATATAATATATTTTTGATGCATTAATGTTGAATGTTGCAACATTATTTGGATCTTGCACCAATAACTATGATTGATTTGGAGGTGTGGCTACAAATATGTTATGCCTTATTCTATGAATCAAGTATTATTTGTTGGTGTTAGTAGTGCATTGTATGATCAAGGTATGTGTAGGATCATGATGGGCCAAAAAGTGGCAATATGATGGGTATGTGGCTGACAACTTTTTTTTTACCCAAAATTGATGAAATGAAAAGGGTTTTAAAGGAGATTCTCAGATTTCCACAATATAAATTATTCTTTACTTTGAATTTAATAAGTAATTATTATTCATTTTCTATTCAAATTATGACTAAAGTCCTAATTGATAGACTGATTGAAAAACATCTATAGCTTTCAACGATATCATATTTTTTGAATCCAAAACATGCCACATTCTATGCTTCAGTACTATAGGATTCAAAAAATAAAAATTGAATTTCATGAAGTTTTGACCAAGTTAAGGTGGTCGACACGAGTTTTATATTTTTTAAAAGTTGTAATAAAAATTCATAATTAATTATTTACTTGGAAATAAATTACAAAAAAATATGCATCACATTGGGACATGAGTCCTCTACTTATATCTAAAATATTATAAAAAAATATTATCATTTTATTGTGGTTAGGGTGGTCAGACAAACACCTACTTCTTATTTTTTCCCTAAAATTTAAGTACTACTGCATTGAAATTTTAAATTTTCACCAAATAGATATATATATTTTTTAAACAAACCTTGTAGTTTAGAAACTACATTAAATTTTCAACAAATTCTATTCTTACATATTTTTGAAATAATATAGATAACTTATTCAAATTTTTAGATCAAGTTGCCTAACTCTGATTTTTTCTAATTTTTTTGCCACTTAAGGGCATATTTTTTCCATGATGATCTTGCACATACCCATCATCCTTAGTTATGTTTCATAAATTTTTTATAGAATTTGGATAAAGTGATATCAAATATAATATACTTCCCAACTAAAAGTTTCACTAGTTCAATGGTTATGGTTCCCATATGTATAACAAGATGGTGCATTGATCAATTGATGTAAATAAAATCTAGTGTTGAAGCCTGGAGTGGTGCAAAGATGGTACATGAAAATAAAACTCCCACCTACCAAGCATATAAATTTAATTAAATTTGGGAGAATATCCTAGGTGGAACAAATAAATAAATCACCACTCTTCAATCTTAAGTGTATTAAATGACCCCATTTCAATAATAGGCGAGCCATCATCAAAGAGAAGGAATATTCATAATGTGAGAACTAAGATCCTCTAAAATAATTATGGCACTTGGTCGAGCCATGAAATATGGACAATGAGATACCTTGTAGGTTTCCAAAAATTATAGTATGTAAAAGAAAGAAAAAGAAGCTTGAGAAATGGAATAACCCATAATTATACAGGATTAATCACAATGAATTATATTAAGATATATGCATTTATATATAGTGGAAATGAGAGAAAAAACCTACTAGAATAATGGCAAAGGTTCCTAAGAATGTGCATGTATCTCCACTAATCTAAGATTAGTTGTGTGTAAAATTCAAAGAAACTTAAAGTAAAAAGAAAAACACACATAAGAAAGCTTATCTCCAAAATAAGAGAAATTCAAAAGAATATTCTAAAAGAAGATATATACTATGTACATAAATATTCTAAGGAATGTCCTACACTAGCATGTCAATTAAGCATAGTTTAGGTGAGTACAAAGAAATTAGGTCTCGGGTGATCCCATAATAGTGGTTTACAATTTTTGGCCAAACTGGACACTGAAATTATTATTTTTAACTAAATCTTCACATTCGGGCACCTATAGCAGCTAAACTGTGAGGAATTTGAAGATGTTGCAAACTAGAGTCTCATCAAATTTTGTCTGTAGATTCTAAAAATATTTTTTTAAAATTTTGGGAATCAAATTGCACTTCTTTTTCCATCTCCCACGAAAATAGATTTTTTTCAGAAAACAACATTTTTAAAAAGTGACGCACACCGTATAACGCATAACTTTTTTTCCATGAAGGATAAAATTATAATTCTTTCAAATTTAGATTTTAACTCTGATATCTAGTGCTTCCACTTGGTTAGATATTTTTTATTAAATATTTTTTCCTTAATCAAGTTTCAAAGTCAAACAAATTACAATTCGGACATATAGCGACCGTATAATGCGTAACTTTTTTGTATATGTCAAAATTTTATTTTATTTTGGTTGGATCAAGGACTTCAATATCTGGTGCACTCATATTTTGAAATTTTTTGATAATCTTCTATATTTCCACATGTGAAGAACAAAAAAATTCATTTTTGATGAAAAACCTATGTTTAATAAAACTTAAAAAATAAATACATAACAAAACCAAAACATATTAAAATTATATTCATTGGATAGCTTGTTCTGAGGAATACCATAATCATTTGAAATAAATTTTAAATAAATTCATTTGATCCCCCAAAATCTAAATCAAAAGTGATTTTTTATCAGCATTTTGATAGGTGTAAAGGAGATGCATTCATAGGTATGGTTTAAAACTAGCGAGGTTCTATCCAAGGGGGTTTGATCTAAGGTGATTTGATCAAACCCTCTTCAATTGGAATCCTTAAAATGGAATTTTGTAAGGCTTAAATCATTATATTTTCTAAAAATATGTGATTTCAGCTAAAATTCGTTCCTCTCAGGAATTGTAAACCACTATTATGACAGCACCCTCTCAATAACTAGGCCAAAAAAGGTACCTAGGTATAATGCAATCTCGTAAAAGTGGAGAAAGGGAGAAAACCTAGTGGAAAAAATCTTGTGTAAAAGAGAGAAAAATATGTAAACTTATACTAGATACAACACAAAAAATCATCTGAAGATTATAGTCCTAAAATCATTACAAGATATGACCTATTCCCCCCCCCCCCCATGAACAAGAGAAAGAAATCTAGTTCACATTATGTCACATGGAAAATGTTGTAGTAGGTTCCTCTACAAAAAAATGACACCTCTTTCTTTTGAAAGGTAGAAACCTTAAGCTATGAAAATATTGAATTCCCACTCAATTGAAATATATGAAGGAATTAGGATGTATGAATGTGGGAAGTTAATACATTCCATGCAGCTACAATGCAAATCAGATGAGATGTCTTCCTAAAAATAATTATTGGAAACCCTAAGTGAAGGATCTTTGAACTTTATAATATTAGTGTAAGAACACATAAGGAAACCCCCTTCATTTGGCTCTTTATATTGAATGCATGTACATGAACAATCTCCCCATATTTTTGATACTTTTTAAGTTTAGTGTATAGACAAATGTTGCGCAGATTTTCACTTACAATTTTTAGGTTTCATTTAAAAAGGAGGTTTAGAGAGATCATCAAAGTAGTCATATGTTAAGATATAACTAATTTTTGGAGGAATGTGAAAGTGCAAACAATATAACACAATTACACTCCTCTTGATTTAGTATTAGTTTCCCCTTGGAATATGACACTTTATATTCTTAGTGCATAGGCTTGTTTGGTTAGAATGAAAAGTGAAACTTTATAACATTAGCGTGAAAACATATCTAAATAAATGGGGTAAAAGAAATAGACTTTTGAAGAAAATTTCTTTCAATTTGGAGTAGCCAATCAAAATTTATTACATTTATATTTTTTCTCACTTGCCTATTTAATTACACTTTAAAATTTTTTACTTTAAATTTGAAAGGGGAAATTTACCTAAAAAATCATATGCAAAGATCACATGCAAAAAATTATATACAAAAGCACATGCAAAAAATTAAACATGAAATCGCATTTGTTCAATGATTCTTCAATAAGCATCAACTGCGCCATTCCTATGAAAATTCCCACAACTTATGTAATCTTCTTACCCAATCGCCAATATTCAACCTTGCTATGCATACAAATTAATGTCAACAATTAAAAAAACCTTAGATACTGTGGACATGGAAAAAGAAACCCTTCTACTTTTTCTTGTTTTGTCCCTCCTTGTGCTTAATTGGCTTGATTTTTCCTTGATTTAATGTTGCAATGTGGCCCACACATTCACATTAGGTCTTGAATCTTTATGAATCATTAAGACTTTATGATGTCTTGTAAAGGTGTTGTGAAGTGTTATAACACATTTTCACACTTTTCTAGACTCTTCTTATTATAATTCACCTACATACACCTTTTCTATCACTTACCAAGTCTTATTTTAAAGTGTTGTAAAGTCTTGTAACAAACTTTCACACTTTTCTAGACTTGTCATCAATAAATACACCTTTATTATGCCTTATTTGGCCCCTTATGCACTTACAAGCCATAATTAAGTGTATTTTTGAATATAAACCTAACAAACATCATTTAATACAACTTAATTTCTAACACTCATTCACATGCCTTGAGTGGGACCCATTCGCCATTAGGGGCGAATGAGTCCCTCTTGGCACAAAAATAAAAATAATTTCAAATTACTGGTGGATTTTTATTTCTTAAGACCTAAGGGTGGCCTATGATGTATTTTTAGGAAATTAGGGCATAATTGTGTATAAATATATGATTTTCTATTCATTTTAACCCCCATTCATCCATTCATTCAAGTATTCATTCATGCATTCAATCAAGCATTCAAGCATCTTGGAGCAGCATATCTTCAAACTTCAACATCAAGGGTTGGGTGAGTTTATGACATTGCATGTTATTTGTTCATCATTCTCTCTTTATTTTATTTCATTATCAAGGGTTTGACCAAGGAAAGCCCCTATACTCTAACCCTTAACACTTTTTCCCTCTTTGCATGTGTGTTTTGCAAGTCTTATATGTAGATTTTTCAAAGAGATAGCTCCTAAAAGTGTCATCAAATTGTCAAAGATCATTCAAAGTCAACAAAGCCCTATTTGAAGCTTGGAGAACACTTTTCCATCAAAATTTCCAGATTAAGATCCGGCATGCTATCAAGCAGAAAATTACAGATTAGGACTGACAGAGTTGACCCTTGACTTTTCAGAAATCTATAGGTGGACTAATTTTCCATCTATGGTGAATGATTCTCATTGCTAGGTTGGAAAAATTCTTTTCTAAAGTTTTTTGTTCTTAACATCTTGAAACCTGTTTCGGTAGTTTTCACCATAAATAGGACTAATTCACCATATGTGGAAAATGATTCCTAGTGGGTTTCAACACTAATCTCTGTAGCATTCTAGAACCTCTCAACATCAACTTTTAACCTCTAGGTGCACCTCATTCAGTTTCATTAAGTTATGTTATTGTTTGTTCATTTTTTTTAGTTCTTTTTGCATATCACAACATGTTTTCAAACACTTTGCATTTCATAGTTTTGCATACAAAATCAATTTGTTTTATCAGTTCTTTGCATTTAGTTCATCTCATATAGGAATATTCATCCATATTACATTAATCTTGAGTGTGAATGTAGCGGTTTGTACCCTATTCCTTTCCTTTTAGCTGAAAGATCCTAGAAGTGAAAGAGAACCTTAGGGTACCAAAACCCGTGTTTACAGATACACATCAATGTAGGGAATCAAGTTTGATTACAATATATCACTAACTACAAAATCTTCAATTTTATTCTTAGCTCTCTACTACAAGCACATTTCCATAGAGAACACATTAAGACAAAGAGAGAGATAAATATGATTGATGTGCAAACAAATCATGTATATTTATTTAAAATTATAAATTTACCAGATCAAAATTTTCCAAAACCTTTCTCTCATACCATGTGAGAACCAAGATCTCTTCTGAAGGAATAATCAAAATTGGTCAAGCCACAAAATATGGACAATAACACACCCTATAGGTTTATAAAAATAAATTTATGCAAAATAAATAACAATAATACAAAGAATTATGTAGCCTATCATGGTCTGAAGTTGGCTCAGTCTAGAGGTTATGGCAAGGTCTGGGTTAAAGTGAAGGTATTTCCATCCTTTTCAATAGTATAAGTATTGTGTCTACCATCATGTATGGCATGTCTATCAAACTGCCATGGTCTTCCAAGTAACAAATGGAAACAATCCATGGGAAACACATCACAAAGAATCTTGTCAGGTTATATCCACCAATGTTAAACTCAACCCAAGTTTGCTCAATAACCAAAATAGATTGATCATCATTCAGCAAGACACTTTATAGGGTGTTTCATGAGGTATCTTTTCCAATTTCAATTTATCAACCATTTCTATTGACACCATATTATCAGTGCTTCTAGAGTCTACAACTACTTTACATACCTTTCCATTGCATTTTCAAGTTGTCTTGAATAGTGTTCTCCTTTGTGTTATTTCTTTCTCCTTGGATTCTTGGAGGAGTGTTCTTCTCACCATCAAAATTTCCCCAACTTCTAGAGCAACAAGCTGACTAGGACAATTTACACTTTCATAATCATCCTCTTGCACCAATTGAAATATGTTATCACCCCCACTCAAAGTAGAAGCTTGTTTCTCTGGACACTTCCATGCTTGATGACCACACTGATTGTAATGGCAACACCTTCCTGAAAATGAGCTTGAACCTCTATCTTCATCAAATCTTCCTCTGAAGCCTCTAAAACCACCTCTTTGATTAGCAACTTAGTCTTTGTTTTTGTGTGCATCTTCTTTCTCTTCATAGGACTACCTTGAACCTCTTCCTCTATTGGTAATGCCTCCGCCTCTTCCTTGTATTTCTTGCCTTATTTTTATCCTTTCCTCTACCTTGACAATAAATTGAAAACACTCTTCAACTGTCCTAGGTGTTGTGAGACCAATTTCATCTTGAATGTTGAGTTTAAGCCCATTTAGATACCTTACAACCTTTTCTACCTCATCTTCAATATGTCTTGCTCTAATGCATAGTATATGGAACTCTTTAGTGTATTCCATAACATCTAACTCCTTTTCTTTAAATTTTGTAGCTTCCTAAAGGTTTGAATGGCATTATTTGTAGGCAGAGATTGTGCTTTCAGCTTTGCCACCATTCTATCCCATGAACTTATCTTTGTTTTTCCCTTCTATACTCTTTCCTCTTGAACATAGTTCCACCATGTTAGTGCAGGGCCCTTCAACTTGGTTTTTGCAAATTTCACCTTCCTATTGTCTTCCATTTCTTCAAATTCAAAGAATTATCCAAAGCATCTATCAAACCCAACACTTCTTCACTGTCCATCTTTCAACCATACATAGGAACTTCAACTTTCACCTTTGGAGTACTATCCCCCTTGATATCCTTTAGCATCTTAACCATTCTCATCTCTTCAGGGTCCCAGTCCTCATCATCATGGACTCCTACTGGAGGGTTCTCACTCTCACCCTCATCCTCTTTATCACTTTGGTCACCACTGACCATTTCTCTTCTTTGATTCTTTTCCAGAGCTGAAATTATGGAAAGGGTAGCTTCATGAGACTCCTTGTATAGCCTCACCTCCTTTGCATACTATTCCTTTAGTTCTCTAAGTTCTTTGGCCTTTGGGTTGCTCTTTGGAGGCATTTTTTTCCTTTAATCTACAACTCTTCACTTTTTCAAACTATAACCTTTCACCTTCAAGAGATCTAACACCTATGCTCTGATACCAATTGGTGCAGAGGAAAGAGGAAAATCCTTCAAACAATCACAATTTAACCAAAATCAAACAATTCTTGCTTATTCATCCATTTTTTACTCAATGTTCCCTTCACAAAACACTTGGCTCTACAAAGCTACAAAACACCCAAAACTATAATCAGGGCACAAAAAATATTACTAAACCCTCAAACCACCTTAAAAATCATAATATTGGAAGATTCAAGCCAAAGAAAGTCTCCTCAAACACTGATCTCTAACTTTTCCCAACGTTCACTCACAAGAGGTTTATTTTCTTATAGTATTCCCAATGACAAGAATCAGGCACAACTTTCAAAAAATAGGTTGAATCTCCCAAAATAGAATACAGATTCAAGAACCCATTAAGTCCTTAAACATATCTAGAAACCAAATATAATTACTTTGAAAAGTACCCTCCTAAATTTGACTATCCTACAACAACAAAGCCTAATTAGGCCTATTTTCTAAAGCAACACCAACCCAGTCACTCTCTCAACCAAAAATTCCCATTGCAAGTTCACAACTAGGTTAAAAAACCTCTAAATCATTAAATTTTAATAGGGGAATGCTCACAAATTATTCCTAAACATAAAACCCTTGCTTTAGGCCTATTTTGGCTTGCACGAGAGAGATTTTATTGAATCTTTAACTTCCAAGCCTTATTTTACCTTACCAACTCCTTGAACACATCAAATATAGTCTACACATTCTTCACAAACTCACTCCCACACTTTACCAATGCTATTTCATCAAACTACCACTCTAAACCACCATTTTTGGGTTTAAAACAAGACTAAAAACACCTAGGGCATCAGTCCAAATGTAATAAATTTCCTCCCCTGCTCCTAAAAACTATACAAAACAACAAACTACATCTAACCATGCCATTCCATGTATTTATTACAAATTTCACTAGGTGGAATGGCCTAGGTTCCCATTTTACAATTTCAAACCCTCAAGTTTAGGGTATTCAGATAGTTTTTTGTAGAAACCTTCAAACTGCCTCTATTCCCAATGGAAATCTACCGAAACATAGATAAATTGAAGAAGACTCTTTCCTCTACCAATTCTAGTTTAGTTTATATAAAATGGAGAGCATACAGATCCGTACCTAGTAGATCTTGGGAGTAGCATAAAACATAGAAATTACTCAAAAAAAAAGAGTTTCACATGTTGCTTGATCACCAAAATTACATCAGAAGCCTACCTCAAAGATTGTGAGGCTTATTTGAACCCAACACACTAAAAACCAACTACCCAACTAACTCAAACTATCATTTAAACTCCCTAACCATTGGACTTCTCCTTTTTTGCATTTTTGCACTTTTCCAAAATTGCATTTTTGACAATATTTGAGAATATTGACAACCTTAGCACATATTGGCTCCAATTACATCCCAAATGGTCTATTATGACCTTATTACACAAAATAAGACTCAAAATACCAAAACTCAACCTAAAACCAAATTTAAGACCTTATTTACATGAATTTATTTGGTGCCCTTGCACCATACACCCAGCTAGAAAAATATCTCAAGTCCCTTTGAGGATTGTATGACATCAAAAAATGTTGGCTATTATCATTCCATAATCTCCAAAATGCATCTCCACCAGGTAATCCCTTCCACTGGATTAGGTATTGAAGACTTGCATCATTCTTTACATTCTTGAACTGTTCACCACCTAGACATTGCTTTGTCTTCACAAACTGGCTTGATGAATATCTCTTATCTTTCCCTTATCAGAAACTAATGTAGAACTTGTTTTGACACCTGTAAACATACCTTGACCAACTTTGTCTTGAAATGCTCTCTACTTTACTCTTGTTGCACACTTGAAATCACCTACATGTTCTTGCCATTCACCCTTATTCACTTCACCTTTTCCTTTTATCTCTTTCATCAGATTCTCTGCCCCAATAATCTCTATATCATTAGGTTTATAAACCTCTGTATTGATAGAAATTAATCACCTACTAAACTCTTTTGAAACCAAAGAATAAAATATTGTCCCTATCATGATCTTATCATGCCAATTTTTCACTCTCACAACCAATTCATCCTTGACCTTCTCTTTATTAGGTTTTGAAACCAACTTATCATCCTTTCCTTCCATCGTTGGATCACTCTTCAAATTTTCTATCTTATCATCTTTTTCTTTTGTAGTGGCTACACACTCTTAATTTTTGTCTTCCTCAAGCTTTATGAACTCCTTCTTACCCAACATTATCACCTTAGCTTCCTTGGTATGCTCCTTAACATCTTCCTACAATGGTGTTAAAGTGAAGGTATTTCCATCCTTTTCAATAGTATAAGTATTGTGTCTACCATCATATATGGCATGTCTATCAAACTACCATGGTCTTGCAAGTAGATAATAGCAACAATCCATGGGCAACACATCACAAAGAATCTTGTCCTTATATCCACCAATGTTAAACTCAACCCAAGTTTTCTCATTAACCAAAATAGATTGATCATCATTTAGCCAAGACACTTTATAGGGTGGTTCATGAGGTATCTTTTCCAATTTTAGTTTATCAACCATTTCTATTGACACCATATTATCAGTACTTCCAGAGGCTACAACAAGTTTACGTACCTTTCCATTGCATTTGCAAGTTGTCCTGAATAGTGTTATCCTTTGTGTTGATTCTTTCTCCTTGGATGCTTGAAGGAGTGTTCTTCTCACCATCAAAAGTTCCCCAACTTCTAGAGTAGCAAGCTAACTAGGAGAGTTTACACTTTCACAATCTTCCTCTTGCACCAATTGAACTCTTTTATCACCCCCACTTGAAGTAGAAGCTTGTTTCTCTAGACACTTCCATGCTTGATGAACAAACTGATTGCAATAGTAACACCCTTTTGAAAATGAGCTTGAACCTCTATCTCCACCAAATCTTCCTCTAAAGCCTCTAAAACCACCTCTTTGATTAGAAACTTGGTCTTTTTTTTCTCTTGCATCTTCTTGCTCTTCATAGGACTGCCTTGAACATCTTCCTCTATTGGTAATGCCTCTACCCATTCCTTGTCTTTCTTTCCTTCTTTTTATCCTTTCCTCTACCTTGAAAGCCAACTTAAAACACTCTTCAACTATCCTAGGTGTTGTGATACCAATTTCAACTGGAATGTTCAGTCTAAGCCCATTTACATACCTTGCAACCTTTTCTACCTCATTTTTAGTATGTCCTGCTCTAATACTTAGTCTATGGAACTCTTTAGTGTATGCCATCACATATAACTCCTTTTGCTTTTAATTTTGTAGCTTTCTAAAGGTCTGAATGGCATAATATGCAAGAAAAAAATGTTCTTTCACCTTCCCCACCATTCTATCTCATGAACTTATTTTTGTTTTTCCCATCTTTACTCTTTCAAGTCTTGAACATAGTTCCACCATGTTAGGGAAAGTCCCTTCAACTTGGTTTTTTCAAATTTCACCTTCTTATTGTCTTTTATTTCTTCAAATTCAAAGAATTATCCAAAGCATATATCCAACCCAACACTTCTTCACTATCCATCTTTCCACCGTTCATAAGCACTTCAATTTTCACCTTTGGAGTACTATCCCCCTTTATAGCCTTTAGCATCCTTAGCATTCTCATCTCTCTCGGATCCAAGTCCTCGTCATCATGGACTCCTACTAGAGGGTTCTCACTCTCACCCTCATCCTCTTTATCACGTTGGTCACCACTAACCATTCCTCTTCTTTTATTATTTTCTAGGGATACCATTCTAGCAAGGGAAGCTTCATGAGACTCCTTGTATAGCTTGACCTCCTTTGCATACTATTATGTTAGTTCTCTAACTTTTTTGGTCATTGGCTTTCTCTTTGGAGGAATTTTTTCCTTCAATATGCAACTCTTCACTTCTTCAAACTACAACGTTTCACCTTCAAGAGATCTAACACCTATGCTTTGATACCAATTAATGTAGAGTAGGGAGGAAAATCCTTCCATCAATCACAATTTAACCAAACTCAAACAATTCTTTCTTATTCATCCATTTTTGACTCAATGTTCCCTTCACAAAACACTTGGCTCTACAAAGCTACCAAACACCCAAAATTGTAATCAGGGCACAAAAAATCTTACTAAAATCTTAAACCACCTTAAACATCATAAGATTGGAAGATTCAAGACAAAGAAAGTCTCCTCAAACACTGATCTCTCACTTTTCCCAATGCTCACTCACAAGAGGCTTATTTGCTTATAGTATTCTCAATGACAAGAATTAGGAAAAAAATTTCAAATAGGTTGAATCTCCCAAAATAGAATACAGATTCAAGAACCCATTAAGTCCTTCTTAAAAATATCTGGAAACCAAATAGACTTACTTTGAAAAGTAACCTTCAAAATTTGAATGTACTACAACAACAAAGCCCAATTAGACCTATTTTCCAAAGCAAAACCAACCCAATCACTCTCTCAACCCAAAATTCCCATTGCAAGTTCAAAACTAGGTTAAAAAATCTCTAAATCAATAACTTTTAATAGGGGAATGCTCACAAATTCTTCCTAAACACAAAACCCTTGATTTAGGCCTATTTTGGTTTGCACAAGAGATGGTTTATTCAATATTTAACTTCCAGACTTGATTTTAGCTTACCAAATCCTTGAACACATCAAATATGGTTTGAACACGCTTCAAAAACTCACTCCCACACTTTACGAATGCTATTTCATCAAACTACCACTCTAAACCACCATTTTTGGGTTCAAAACAAGACTGAAAACACCTAGGGCATCATTCCAAATGTAATAAACTACCTCCCCTGCTCCAAAAAACTACACAAAACAACAATCTACATCTAACCATGTCATTCCACCAAGTTATTACAAATTTCACCAGGTGGAATGGCCTAAGTTCCCATTTTACAACTTCAAACCCTCAAGTTTAGGGTATTAAGATAGTTTTCTGTAAAAACCTTCAAACTTCCTCTATTCCCAATGAAAATATATGAGACCATAGCCAAATTGAAGAAGACTCTTTCCTCTACCAATTCCATTTCAATTTATATCAAATGGAGAACATACAGAGCCATACTTGGTAGATCTTGGGAGCAACAAAAAACACCAAAATTACTCAGAAAAATAGACTTTCACATGTTGCTTGATCACCAAAATTACATCAAAAGCTTGCCTTGAAGATTGTGAGGCTTATTTGAACCCAACACACCAAAAACCAACTACCCAACTGACTCAAATTGTCATTTAAACTCCCTAACTATTGGACTTCTCCTTTTCTGCATTTTTGCACTTTTACAAAATTGCATTTTTGACAACATTTAAGAATATTGACAGCCTTAACACAAATTGACTCCAATTACATGCCAAATGGTCTATTATCACCTTATTACACAAAATAAACTCAAACTTCCAAAATTCAAACTAAAACCAAGTTTAAGACCTTATTTACATGAGTTGATTTGGTGCCCCTACACCATACACCTGGCCAGAAAAAAAGATTTGAAGTCCCTTTGAGGACTGTATGACATCAAAACATGCTACCTCTTATTATTCCATAATCTCCAAGATGCATCTCCAGTTGGTAATCCCTTCCACTGAATTAGGCATTGAAGACTTGAATCATTCTTTAGTTCTTGAACTGTTCACCACCTAGACACTGCTCCATCTTCACAAACTAAACAGGCGATGAATGTTATCTTATCTTTCCCTTATCAATGTAGAACTTGCTTTGACACTTGAAAACATACCTTTACCAACTTTTTCTTTAAATTCTCTCTACTTTACTCTTGTTGCATAATTGAAATCACCTACATGTTCTTGCCATTGACCCTTACTCACTCCACCTTTCCCTTTTATCTCTTTCATCAGATTCTCTACCGCAATAATCTCTATATTATCAAGTTTATAAACCTCTGTCTTGATAGAAATTAACTACCTACTGACCTCTTTTGAAACCAAAGAACAAAATACTGTCCCTATCATGATCTTATCATTCCAATTTTGCACTCTCATAACCAATTCATCCTTGACAGGTTCTCTTTATCAAGTTTTGAAACCAACTCATCATCCTTTCCTTTCATCATTGGATCACTCTTCAAACCTACTATCTTATCATCTTTTTCTTTTGTAGTGGCTGCACACTCTTCATTTTTGTCTTCCTCAAGCTTTATGAACTCCTTCTTACCCAACATTATCACCTTAGCTACCTTGGTTTGCTCCTCAACATCTTTGTGCAATGGTGTTAAAGTGAAGGTATTTCTATCCTTTCCAATAGCATAAGTATTATGTCTACCATCATATATGACATGTCTATCAAACTGCCATGGTCTTCTAAGTAACAAATTGCAACAATCCATGGGAAACACATCACAAAGAATTTTGTTCTTATATCCACCAATGTTAAACTCAACCCAAGTTTTCTCATTAACCAAAATAGATTGATCATCATTCAACCAAGACACTTTATAGGGTGTTTCATGAGGTACTTTTCTAATTTTAGTTTATCAACCATTTCTATTGACACCATATTATTAGTACTTCTAGAGTCTACAACAACTTTACTTACCTTTCCATTGCATTTGAAAGTTATCCTTAATAGTGTTCTCCTTTGTGTTGATTCTTACTCCTTGGATGCTTGGAGGAGTGTTCTCACCATCAAAAGTTCCTCGACTTCTAGAGAAGCAAGCTGACTAAGACAATTTACACTTTCACAATCATCCTCTTGCACCAATTGAACTCTTTTATCACCCCCACTTGAATTAGAAGCTTGTTTCTCTAGACACTTCCATGCTTGATGACCAAATTGATTACAATGGTAACACCTTCCTTAAAATGAGTTTGAACCTCTATCTCCACTGAATCTTCCTTTGAAGCCTCTAAAACCACCTCTTTGATCAACAACTTGGTCTTTGTTTTTGCTTGCATATTCTTTCTTTGATAGTACTACTTTGAACCTCTTCCTCTATTGGTAATGCCTCTGCATCTTCCTTGTCTTTATTTCCTTCTTTTTATCCTTTCCTCTTCCTTAACAACCAACTGAAAGCATTCTTCAACTATCCTAGGTGTTGTGAGACCAATTTCATCTTGAATGTTGATTCTAATCCCATTTAGATACCTTGCTACCTTTTCTACCTCATCTTCAGTATGTCTTGCTCTAATACTTAGTCTATGAAACTCTTCAATGTATGCCATTACATCTAACTCCTTTTGATTTAAATTTTGCAACTTCCTAAAGGTCTGAATGGCATAATATATAGACAAAAATTGTGCTTTGACCTTCGCCACCATTCTATCCCATGAACTTATCTTTTTTTTCCCTTCTTTACTCTTTCCTCTTAAACATAGTTCCACCATGTTAGGGCAGGGCCCTTAAACTTAGTTTTTCCAAATTTCACCTTCTCATTGTCTTTTATTTCTTTAAATTTAAAGAAATTATCCAAAGCATCTACCCAACCGAACACTTCTTCACTATCCATCTTTCGACCGTACATAGGCACTTCAACTTTCATCTTTAGAGTACTATCCCCCTTGACAACCTTTAGCATCCTGACCATTCTCATCTCTTCAAGGTCCAAGTACTCATCATCATGGACTCCTATTGGATGGTTCTCACTCTCACCCTCATCCTCTTTATCACTTTGGTCACCACTGACCATTCCTCTTCTTTGATTATTTTCCAGGGCTGCAATTCTAGCAAGGGAAGCTTCATGAGACTCCTTGTATAGCCTCACCTCCTTTGCATACTATTCCTTTAGTTCTCTAAATTTTTTGGCCATTGGGTTGCTTTTTGGAGGAATTTTATCCTTCAATCTGCAACTCTTCACTTCTTCAAACTAAAACCTTTAACCTTCAAGAGATCCAACACCTTCAGGGTCCAAGTCCTCATCGTCATGGACTCCTACTGGAGGGTTCTCACTCTCACCCTCATCCTCTTTATCACTTTGGTCACCACTAACCATTCCTCTTCTTTGATTATTTTCCAGGGCTCTAATTCTAGCAAGGGAAGCTTCATGAGACTCCTTGTATAGCCTCACCTCCTTTGCATACTATTCCTTTAGTTCTCTAAAAATTTTGGCCGTTGGGTTGCTTTTTGGAGGCATTTTATCCTTCAATCTGCAACTCTTCACTTCTTCAAACTACAACCTTTCACCTTCAAGAGATCTAACACCTATGGTCTGATACCAATTGATGTAGAGGAAGGAGGAAAATCCTTCAAACAACCACAATTTAACCAAAATAAAACAATTCTTGCTTATTCATCCATTTTTGACTCAATGTCCCCTTCACAAAACACTTTGCTCTACAAAGCTACAAAACACCCAAAACAGTAATCAGGGCACAAAAAATCTTACTGAACCCTCAAACAACCTTGAACATCATAAGATTGGAAGATTCAAGCCAAATAAAGTCTCCTCAAACACTAATCTCTCACTTTTCCCAACACACACTCACAAGAGGCTTATTTGCTTGTAGTATTCCCAATGACAAGAATTAGACACAAGTTTCCAAGTATGTTGAATCTCCCAAAATAGAATACAGATTCAAGAACCCATTAAGGCCTTTTTAAAAAAAAATTGGAAACCAAATAGACTTACATTGAAAAGTACCCTCCTAAATTTAAATGTCCTACAACAAAAAAGCCTAATTAGGCCTATTTTCCAAAGCAACACCAACCCAATCACTCTCTCAACCCCAAATTCACATTGGAAGTTCACAACTAGGTTACAAAACCTCTAAATTAACAACTTTTAGTAAGGGAATGCTCACAAATTCTTCCTAAACATAAAACCCTTGCTTTAGGCCTATTTTGGGTTGCACAAGAGAGGGTTTATTGAATCTTTAACTTCTAGGACTTATTTTACCTTACCAAATCTTTAAACACATCAAATATATTTTGCACATGCTTCACAAACTCACTCCCACACTTTACCAATGCTATTTCATCAAACTACCACTCTAAACCACCATTTTTGGGTTCAAAACGAGATTGAAAACACCTAGGGAATCATTCCAAATGCAACAAACTACCTCCCCCTCTCCTAAAAACTACAAAAAACAACAACGTACATCTAACTATGCCATTCCACCAAGTTATTACAAATTTCACTGGGTGAAATGGCCTTGGTTCCCATTTTACAACTTCAAATCTTCATGTTCAGGGTATTCAGACTGTTTTCTATAAGAACCTTCAAACTGCCTCTATTCCCAATGGAAATATACCAAACCATAGAAAAATTAACCAATTCTAGTTTAGTTCATATCAAAGGAAGAACGTACGGAGCCATACAAAACTTGGGAGTAGTAGAAAACACATAAATTACTTAGAAAAATAGAGTTTCACATTTTGCTTAATCACCAAAATTACATCAAAATCCTGCCTCAAATATTGTGAGGCTTATTTGAACCCAACACATAAAAAAAAAACTACCCAACTGACTCAAACTATCATTTAAACTCCCGATGTTGACTCTTTTTGCATTTTTGCACTTTTACAAAATTACATTATTGACAACATTTGAGAATATTGACAACCTTAACACAAACTGACACCAATTACATGCCAAATGGTCTATTATGAAATTATTACAAAAAATAAGACTCAAACTACCAAAAATCAACCTAAAACTAAGTTTAAGACCTTATTTACATGAATTGATTTGGTGCCCTTGCACCATCCTTCTGAGGTGTAATATTTTTAGAGGTAAGGCTATGCGGTTTACTGATGGGCCTGAGGCTCGAATGACTAAGCATTCAAAG
>VDFB02006891.1:0-24663 GCA_007258455.2 Sequoia sempervirens | reverse complement strand
GAACCTCCAGCATGAAGTCCTCCATTGATGAGCTAGGTTTTTGTCCAACTCACGCACTATTCACAAGGGTTTTTGTCTTTGGAATGGCTGCAATAATTGCAGATCAGAACTGAAGAATAATCCACGATGATTTCAAAACCTCCAAATAAGCTTGTATATATAGCAATCAATCCTTATTACTCCAACTTGGTCGACCCAATTTGGGTGCCACTTTTCACCTTTTAAATTTTTCTTCTTTTATTTTAATTTCTCAACTTGGGTGCCAATATTATAATTCAAAAATTATTATTATTATTTTTTATTAATTTATTTATTTTTCCTCCTTATAACTCCCCAAAGGGTTCGACCAGCCTCAAATAAAATATTAAAAATATCTGAGGCGCCAAAATCAAATTTAAATATTTTGTTGTTCCTTCCTCTTGGGTGCCAAAATTCCAAATAATAAAATATTATTTTTTTTACATATTTCTTCTTGCTCGCCTCAAAAGGGACATTACAATAAATCTATTATAATTGCATAATGATATTATATTATAAATTAATATAGCAAATTCCTTCAGCAATCTATTTTGAATTTATAGAAGTGTTTTGCAAATAGGGAGGCCCATCAACCTTCTGAGTCATGAGATGCTGAAGTGCTAGGAATTCTTAATATGAAGCACACTAACTCGAAATGGATGAATTGGAGGTTTTGCCATACTCGTGGGCCGAGAGGCCTAAATGGTACTCTTGGGCTTGATCGAGGAGGACGGCCAGCCTCCAAGGTGGACTGTGGGATGGAGCGGACCTAGAATCATTCCATGTTCTCACAATAAAAGGGCCACCTCCCTTGAGATTGCGGTTTGCAAGCATTTGTAGTGAATTCCTAATATGATTGGCTATAGGAATATGCCTTGGAATAATCATTAATGATGTTAAGATATTTTGAATTCAAAAATGGTGCTCTTGGGCTTGATCGAGGAGGATGGCTAGGCTCCAGTGTGGACTAAGGGATGGAGCGGACCTAGAATCATTCCATGTTCTCACAATACAAGGGCCACCACCCTTGAGATTGCAGTTTGCAAGCATTTGTAGTGAATTCCTAATATGATTGGCTATAGGAATATGCCTTGGAATAATCATTAATGATGTTAAGATAGTTTGAATTCAAATATTAATGATGATATGAACTATAGATTTAAATATTATGATGTTTTAGCTATGATGTATTGCTCTCAATATTATAATATTTTATGTATTAATTTGAATATAACCGTAAAGTCGATACATGTTATTACTAATATCAATTTTTAGTGATTATTATTGTTTTGCAGGCCTAAAATTAGGAATTTCCCAAAAGGGGACTTTACAAATCTACACTCTGGGAAAGCTCAGACCTTTGGAGGTCTGGTGGCTCGGTGTTAAAGTCCCAAAAGTAATTAATGGGAGGTCCCGAGTTTAAATCCTAGCTGGTCCAGATCTAAGAACACAGTACCGGATTCGGTAGCTAGGTGTGCGTGGCCCAATGTGTGGCTCTGCAAGTTAAATCCACACTCTCACAAAGTCCAAACCTGTGAATGGTTATTGTCTCCATTGTAAAGCACATGGAACTGCAACTGGGAGCTCCCAGGATCAAATTCTAGATGGTGTGGTCTGTCCTGGAAGATGGACTGAGAACCTGTTTCAGTATGCAAGTAAATCATGTCTGCTGAGTTCATACTTCACAAAACTTACTTCCCAACCATATCTATTCTCATTGAAACCTAACTTTCATTCAAAGTAATTTAAACTCCTCTCCACAAATCCGACCATATTCATATTATTAACTTGAAATAATGAATTTTTTGTTGCACAAGAATTGCTTTGCAACCTACCAATATTTTTCTTTCTCATTATTTTTAGACAAGATACTGCTGATTGATGATTACTATGGTTCATGTTAACAATGGCTTAAGTGGCTTATCCCAGTTTTGCATGTGTTATTGAAGGGACTAGCTGTATCAAGATCAAGTGACTTGTTATAATCATGAGTTTTTATAATACTCAAAGCAAGTGCTCGTGGGTGTCAAATTGGTTGCGATTGCTTGGTTTCACACATCAAAGTTGGCGGCCATTGCCAGTCAGTGCTATTCTGACCCTTCATCGATCCATGTGGTAGCGCTATCCATTTTTGACAAAATAAATGCTGACAGCTCTAGCTGTCCTAATCCATACTGAGCTGGTATTGGTGGTATTATTTGCACAAGGCGTGATGGCAAGGTTGTAGATTATATGGTTGATACTGGTACATAGAAACCATGTGGCTGAAACACAGGAGCTATTATGTGGGGAATTCAATTAACCCTTTGCATATTTACCATGTTACAAGCAGGGGAGATGACTCACACTTTGTTATCGATTACCTTATCAAAGGAACATTTTCAATTGCCAACCTTGGGAAGCTGGTGAAGTTAATGTATCAAACACATTTGTTTGAGAAACTAACTCTAGCGTGTGTCTCAAGGACTGTAATTTGACTTCATTTTGGGTACTCTGGGCTAGAAACTGTTGCTGCATTTGGCAAGGAGGAATTATTGAGTGCTTATCCAGTTCTTCTTATTTAATGTGCATCAAATATGGCATATGGATCTCCAAGTTTAAATCATTGCATGTTGCTAAAATTGGCATACAGCTGCAATTGTTTAGCAATCTCCTTACCTTCACAGAGTTTGCTATGACCAGGCTGGTTTTCAGATTTCCAACAAGAAGGGGTATGATTCAATAACAGGCATCCAGTTAAGCTTAAATGTAAGTGCATCCACACCAGTACAATGGAGGCACATCTTTGAACTCGTTGTACTAGAGAAGATGAGAAGACTGCATTACATGCCCAGCTTCAGAATGCTGTCTCCTCTCTCCAAGCACAACTGAGGGCTCATGCTGCATCTAGCATAAGTTATATCCCTATTATGTCTTGTCTGCCTCTACACTGATTGATAGGGTCTGCATACATTATGCAACTGTTCTACACATGCCCAGAACACAAGCTTTTTCACAAATCTCATCTCATTCTCTCAGCTGCAACTTTCTCTGAGGATAGTGGAATCTCTATAGCAGATTTACATACAAAATAACATGGATATGATGTACCTTTTCCACAAAGAACTGATTATTTAATATGTTATAGAGTACAATGAGTGGACTGTTGCAGGGTTAGCCATAAGCATTCAGAAGATTTTAGACATTCTATCTGGTCTTTTTTATGTAGGAAATAGCAAAGTCAAGGCGGACTGCTCTTTCAAATTGGTCATTTGAACTGGTGCAAGCTTATGCCATTGCAGCAATCTATCATTTTCTTAATTGCTTGATTCTACTATTTTTCTTATTGTACACAGATCATAGTATGAAAACGTCTTAGTAGATTCCTTCTCGTAAGTCTATGAGCCAAGAATCAGTGCATTCAGAAAAAATGCAACGTAGCCATGATTAAAAGGATCTCATATTGCTAGAACTCCAAAACAGGTCTTTCAGGATTTTGGATCTTTGTTATTTTGCTTGGGTCTAATATTTGGGTCTATCAACCAATGCTTCATGCTCTGATAGGTTTTTGTAATGTTGTTCAGTCATATGGCTTAATATGTTCTTCATAGTTTGGCAATCATTGTGTACTTACAGCCATGAATTGACAGGCTATAAGATGCATGTTACTTCCAATATTTCCTTTTGGTATTTCTGCATGTGGACTTATGCAGGTTTTTTCAAGCCTCTGATTTTTAGTATTTTACTTATGCATGTTAATATAATTTTTTTCTATTTGACCAATTATATAAAACAAAACCTGTCTGTACAATTCCAAGGTTGTTACCAAGAATGTTCTTCTCTGTACAAATGCATCTTCTGTTTTTACGGGTGAGTAGTTTCATGGTTTTATGCCACTTGTAAAACATGATCAGAAACCATGTAACATTATTTGAGGGTACATAGTGCTATGAGAGTTAAGCACATTGAAACATGCGTTGTGCTGTGTGGGAAAATGTGCTTGCCACACGCTAATCTTTATGCTCACTTGATTCTTAAAAATATTGAATTGGGTTAGATAGAGAATAAAGTGCATTGATAATGGATATATTATGTTTTTTCTGAATGGAGCAATTATTTTGTTTATGACTATTGCATAAGATGCAGCTAAATATGGTGATCCAATAAAGGAAATGGAATGGGAAGTTTCCATGTGAAGTGAATACTTGTATATGAAAATTCCATTCTTGAAGCAATGGGCATTGTTAAAGGAAGCTTTGTTTATGAATGGAATCTATTGGATTCCTCAACAACTTTAATCAGATATGGAGAATTCTTCACAAGGCAGATTTCCCTTTAAGAGCTACTTCCTACAGGTGAGAAAACAAGACTATGGCATATATGATATGTGAGATCTATAAAGTTGGTAGCAGGACTTGAATGGGATGATAAGTTATATTAGGTTTACCCAAATCGAAAGATTTTTTATGTAAAACAAATAATTCAAGTATGGGAATACTTACATCATGCGTTCATTGTGCTATCTTCATGGTATTTACAAATATATGTAAATTAATAATGATAATGATTAGGACTATGGACATGTTGGACCAAGTATTCTGCATTTGGAATCCCAAATTGCTTTTAATTTATTCATTTTGAGTCAACGATCTAGCATAAACTGGCCCTAATGATGTGATAAAATCCATTATCTTGCTTAGTAGTTGTATTCAAGCACAGTTGCCAAGAAACTCCAATATAGGGGCAAGGACCCTATTTTTGTATCCACATCTTCTAGTGACCATATGTAATATTATATATAATAATCTAAGTTACTAGTTCGGGTTCGGGTTTGATGGTTCAAAATACCACACATAGCATCATATATTGTATAATAAACAAAATCACCATAAAAAAAATAAAATTAGAATGCCAATTAATCAAACTCAAATGTCATGTTATATATTATATATTAAAATTAACTACATTGCTGCATTTCTCCTTGTAGGTAAGTATCAAGGAAGATTGTCCAATTGGATGACGATATTATAGATGAAGACTTGTAGGGAAACTTGGACTTGGAGAGTACATGACAAATCAAATGAATTCAATGGGAGTTTGAGGGCAATGCCCCCAATGGGATTGAGGGGCAGCACCCCTAGTGGGGTTGAGGGGCAACAAAAACCTTCATGGTGTCCATCATTTTGCATTCACAATAAAATCCAAATTAAAACCTTCAAATCCATACAAACCTTCATGGCGGACATCATTTTAGGGTTAGGTGGGCAAATTGGGCTTTTTTAAGTTAAAAAAACTCAAAAAAATAAAAAAATAAAAAAAAAATGTTGAAAAACACCCAAATTCTTCTTGTGTCCGCTCGGTTTGGCAGGGCTAGACCCACAATCTGTGGGCTGGACCCTGTCCTAACCCACAAGGAATTGGAATGCAGACCTGAGACACTGGCCTTACCCCCAACAGACCGATAACATAGATAAAAATATATAATGTATTTGTACTCTTGTTAAATTACTCTTGGACCTTGATTTTAAATAGCGTCCTTGTACTGGTGTCTGTATCCCCAGTATCTTGGGAACTATGATACAAGCAAAATAACTCAAAAATATTTATGATCATTTTGGAATGATATTTGAAAAGTTTGAATTGTTTTAGGATGTATATGAATGGAGATGACATAATTTTCTAAGCTACTAGGTTCTTTGTTTTAGGCTCTCATGCTCGCTTCGGGAGCGTTTGAGTCCTAGAGTGGCTTGGGGAGTGCCTGGGCACTCCTAGGCACTCCCTAGGCACTCTGTCAGTCCATTTTCATCCATTTTTTGTGCAACGCTTTGAATACTGTCATTTATGTCAGCCAAAGTAATTTGTATAGTGAATGCATTGTTTTTACCAAAGTTTGAAAACTCGGACTCGGCAGCCCAAAATAGGACTTGGACTCGGGACTCGGCAAAAAACTTGGCTAGGACTTGGCAAAGAGAAAACCATAGTTTTACAAAAAAAATAAAATAAATTAATGCAGTTAAACATAAGAGCCTAATTTGATTATCAATTTCATCATTCATATTCATAGTTTCAAACTTCCAAATGAAAAAAACAAACAAAAAGCAAGTTTTAAACACTCGTACTCATTGTTTCCAGGCAATGCCAAGAGTCCTAAGTTGGGACTCGGGAGTCCGACTCTAGGACTCGCACGAGTCACTCTCCAGGACTCGAGAGTCCTAGCCTGGACTCTCCAGGACTCGGCTTGGGAGTCCCTGGTGAGTCGACTTGGCGATCCCTAGGACTCGTGAGTCCCAAGAGTCTTTTCTAGGACGTGTAGAGTCCTTAAACTATGGTTTTTACCATGTTTTGAAAGGTTTTCAATAGCTGGGGAAAGAAGCATTTAGTGAGAGGTCTCTTTGTTTCCATGCAAACTTGAGGGACTTGGGGAGTGAGGAGAAATGTCAGTGGCTACTTTGGAAAAATTATGAGTATTGGTCAAGCAGTAGCAACTTGATCTTGAACATGGACTAGAGGGGGCTTTTTTGGTTGTGAATTTGAGTGAGAATTTGAGTTATTTAAATATCAGCTCATTGCAGATCTTGGGATTAAATCCATAGTTAGGCTCCTGATGTTCATACAAGATTCCAATCTCCTTTTCTTATTAGTATGCTGATTCTTAGTTTTTCCATATTTTCATACTTATTTGTAAAAGGATGATCTCTATTCATTTTTCTTTATCTCTTTTTTGTAAGAAAAATGTGGTTATCTTATTCTTGCAAACTTGTACAAATTTTTGATTGTATTTATTTCAATTTTGTAATTGTAATGATCTTCATTTGAATTGTGACTCTAGACATATATGATATATGACATAATATTGAAATTTTGAACTATCAATCGACATTTATCTTTATCACTACCATTGGTCAATGATTCAATGATGATTGATGAAGTATCATACTATCCAATGTATTTACAATTCTATATATTTTTTGATTTTTTTGCATATATATATATATAATTCATAGTTGCCGGGAGACGCACGGTATTGGTACGGGGACGGGGACGGGGACGCCAATCAAATTAGGGTACGTGAGTTAAATGAATAAGGAGACGGCTATTTTATATGTAAATGATTGATTCACTGGAAATTTTGGGTACGGGGACTATTATGTTGTCTATGTTCCGATAATGGAGTTTCTCGGCAACTATATATTATAATAATAATAATAATAATAATATAATACAGCCGTATACAAATGTACTGTACCCAAGAATTTTTTTGCCGTATCGGTGTCCCTGTACCCGATCCCATACCAGATCCGGCAACTTAGATAATTTTCAACGTTTTATAATGTGGAAGCAATGGTAGTGAAGACTTTATTGAATGAACCTTATTCCTGCTTTCCTCGATTTTTAAGAATCAGAATCAAAATTTTTGTATCACACTAAAATCCATCACAAATGGTTCTTTATTTACTTGAGTAAATAATTGAAGCATTGGTACATGAAGATTTGAAATAAACAATTCAAACAATTTGAAGTCAAACATCAAAACCAAAATAATTTATGACATTTGGAACGAAGGCAAAATTAAAGAAAATTTTAGTAGTATAAAAACAGCATACACCTTAAAGCAGGATATCCTACTTATCTGCATAAGGAAACCAACCTTAAAAAGAAAAATCGATATTCCATGGGGATGTTAGCTGTATTTCAGGGATATTGGAAAGGTATGAGATATTCCCTTGGTGTCCTTAACCTGCATGCATTTTGACATTATAAACCTAGGATATTTTGTTTGAGCGGTACCTGTCTTGGAGGTATTTCTTACTTTTTCTGTTTTTGGGGATGGTCAGGGATATTTGTGAATGGTCAAGGGATGTCCCCAGGATGTGAGGAATGCCTTCAACCATCTTGGGGAACCCGAGAGATCCCTAATGGCTTGCAATAGTTAAAAAAGTGGTCAAAAGCAAACATCATATAAAAAAGGGTAGACCTCCAAATACTTTTTCCCTCAATTTCTTTTAGTTATTAATCTTTAATTTCACAATAATATAACTGCCAGATGTTTGAACTATTTTTTGTATTCATGATATGTTGAACTCAAATTCCAATCTCGTTGTTTAATGATAAATGATAAATATCATAGATGTGATGTTTATAGTTTTGATTCAGTTCATTATAATGCTTTACAAAGCTTAGTTGTGCAAATTAAAATCTATAAAATATCTGTCCATTGCCTTGTTCCCAAAAAATTCTTGCTGTATTGTACCCATCACCACCCCTGTCCTCCATGTGTCTGAAACATGGGGAGACACAGAAGAAAATGATTATTCAAAATCAAGAACCATTTTACACCATTTATGCAGTGTAAATGATGAATAAATCTACTCAATTTACTTATTTTCTTTTTCCTTTTACTGTAGACACTCCTTTTTCATATAAATTATGGAATTGCCTTGAAGGAACTCTCATTTACTTTCCATGATTGACTGCATGGACTCAGACATCTTCCATCTCATGTAGGCATCAAGGGGTCCTTATTGGGAAATGAATAGTTTGGTCACAGTTCAAACACTTAGTCAGCCACGTCATTTGGAATTTCCACAAATTTCTATGTATTCTTTGGCACTTTGTTTATACATCATGGTACAAGTTCCATATGATAAAGATTCTATCACATGGTTCATGGTAGTGTTCTTGATTAGAGTTGAGCATATGTGTATTAGTGCAATCTAATGGTTTCCAATGGAGTCAAATTTGTTGAAGTGTTTGCTTTAATGTAATATTTTTCTTGTTATTAAATCATAAATGCAAACTTCCAAAGGGATGTTACTTTTTTAAAACTATTCATAGCTTGTATGATCATGGATGAGCCCCGCTGGGCCTTTACCAAACCCTTATTTTCTTAAGTCTTAAGATGTTTTTAAGTTTTTTTTAGAGAATTCTTAATAGACAGAAGAGAAGGGGCGCAGCATATTTTTGCTTGTAATTTGAAATTTAAAGCAAAAACTCACAAAATGGAAATGCAGAAGTGCTAATTATACTGAAACAATAAGATCATGCATAACAGACATACCCGAAAATCTCCAGTTATTTTAAATAAAGAAATTGCCAGATCTACAGCTGGAAATGATGAAATCAAGCATGAAGGCACGCCAAGACTCCAGAAGTGGTTTCTCCTGCTCAGAAACTGGTCACAATGCTCTGAAATAACTAGGCGCCAATGATAGAAGCCAAAACCCACACAAAAGGAAGGCGTTTCACTTTATTTCTTCACACACCTTTTTCAAGCACAATTCCCAATGAAGGCCGTACGGCCATGAAAGAAAGAAGTAGAATCTCTGAAAGAAATCTCTATAGCTGTGGAAGGAGGCGCCACCAGTAGAAACCCTCAATTATTGCAAAAAAACAAACAACTGCATATATGAAATCTCTGTCTGCAACTGTAGAACCTCTGTGTGAAGCTCTCAACTGTACTGATTCAGCTGATCTTTCACAGCCTCAAAAGTACTCAACACTGAAGAGTTTTTCGTTCCTCAATGGACAAATTGATCATACCCTGGTCACAGGAGAATGCTCAGAGGAAAAATGCACAAGGCAAATTGAAATAGTCAAAAGATATATATGAGTTTCAATTGCCAGAAATGCCCTTTTATGCAAAGGCACGCATTTCAAGAAAAATACGCCACTTTTAGGTTTTAAAATCTTTTAATTAATATTTAATTCATCTCAATAGTTCATGAATTAAATACTTGGCGCACTTTTAATATTTTAAGCCATTAAAATATTAAATCCCCTCTTTTGAACATTTTAAGTGATATAAAAATATTATTAAAGTCAATGTGACTTTAATAAAAGGCGTATAAGTTAAATAATTAACTTAATCACTTAAAATTCCATAATACGCTCAAAACTCAGGATAATCCCGTGCCGTCAGAAGCTGTGAACTCCTGAAATGCCAACGCTCGCTGTGATCCAATCACTGTCCACTGAAAACAAGAACAATCAAACTCTCCAGAATGCATCACTGACCCTCTATCCAAACTGGCTAGCCCACAAGGGTCCGATAAAGGGCTAACACACTGTCAACTATGATCATGCCGAAAACGGGGACATTACAGTCCGCCCTCCCGGAAATTGCTTGTCCGCAAGCAATCTCAACAACAAAGAATCAACCACTCCACCAGGATCCCAAGGATAGTGTCGTGAAATGTCCCTCCTGTCATCAACTGTCTCCTGTAACTCCCAAATCTGATCAACTGGATCATCATGTTGTACCCTGTCAATCTCAACACTATCTGTCACAGGAGAGAAGAACTCATAAGAAAGCAAGTCAAACTGCTGACAACACTTGCTCCCTAAAACTGCACGAGATATGCTATCATCCAACATATCTAACACGTGCATACCAGAATTGTGCATCTGAAACAGGTCATGTACATGATGACTGAAAGTGAAACTGTGTAGACTCCTAACCATGTACACACTGGAAAACTCCTCAACGAGCTCTGTCTGAAATCTCGATGCACTGACGGAATCTCCAATACTATGATCAACGCTCTTGCCTAAATCAGGATCAAAAGTAGAATCAGTATCCACCTCAAAGAGCGGATTATCACAAGAAGATGTAGCATCTGTCTCATAAAGAGGATTTTGTACTAACTGAGCCTCATAACTGTACTGATCCCAATCAAACCCCTCTGATCCCATGGGACTAGAATCAAAATGATAATCCTCCTAAAACATCTCATGCTTCTCCTCTAGAATCTTCGGTTCTATCTTCTCACCTTTTGCGTTGACGAGAATGATAGATCGCATACTCCCATCCTGAAAACCAGCTTGCTGGTCCGTTAAATCAGCAAGGTCATCACCCTCATAAAACCACTCCATTTGTCTATTTGAACCCTTAGGCTTGAGAGGACAATTGTGGTTTTGGTCATAAGGAGCTTTGCAATAGAAACATAGCTTCCTCCTACGCAAATCATTTATTGTCTCTCGGTCTAAAGGAGCTGCAAACTTCCTCTTTTCATCAACTTTTTCTGATTCTTTAGGTTCTGATTTGCTATCACTATAGGATGAAGATGCTTCTGCATTAGAAGTGAACTTACCACGTGAAGCTGTAAGTTCCATGCTACGAGCCTTCCTCATAGCTTCGTGCAAGGTAGGTGGATCGAATGCCTTGATCCAACCTTTCATGGGCTCATGGAGACCTTCTACAAATAAAATGACAAGTCTCCTCTCTGAAATTCCAGTAACCATAACCGAGAGCTTCTGGAACTCACCAATATAAGACTCCAAGCTTCCCAACTGCTTCAACTGAGCAAGGTCTCTGAAGAATAGCTCAGGATCACGTCTATCAAACCTCTCTACCAGTCTATCAGTAAACTCCTGGTAGGAGGCAATCCTATCATGGTGTAGTGTAGCCATGCCATGAATCCACCAGTCATGTGCTACGCCATCAAGGTGGAGAGCTGCAAATCGTATAGCATCTTCCTCTGGCATAGGATGTAGTATCAGAAATGTATCCAACTTACTCACCCAGGCACGTGCTGTAACTCTACCACTGCCATCATAGTGAACTAAGGTTAGTTTGTTGGTAGCCTGTCTGAGATCACTTTGCTTGTTTTTAGGCCTCCTGTCATTCCTATTACGGTTATACTCTCTCTTCTGGCTCATGAATCGATCGAAGTTAAGGTGCTCCTTAACTCTCGGAGGCAATGCATCCCATTCATCATACATAGTCATGATGTTATCAGCAAAGTTCACTTCACCACCCTGTTCAACCTCTTCCTCTTCATCAGCATCATTTCTGACAAAAGTAGGACATGTAGCTCTCTCAAAGGTGTGTGTTGGAGCTATGACTCTCTGAGGCTCTCTGTGAATACTGCCTTCTTGATCTTGATCAAGATTTTGAGCTCTATTCATTGTCAAATTTTGGACATTTGTGCTGAGTTGTTGGAGAATAGTCGCCACCTGTTCTTGGCCTACAACCATGCCTCTAAGCACATCTCTAGCTTCTCTGTCCTCATCATCAAGATGATTCCTGCGAGATCCTTCAGCATCCCTGTCAGCCATGTTATCAAATTCCAATTCCGTTTCCTGTTCGTCAAATGGAAATGCTGAAAAGGGTTCAAAAGTACTTCTCTGCAAACCAGGACCCCTGCGTGAGTAGTACCTGTCAAACCTATTCTGGTGAGGCCGCATAAAGACTGTTAACCCCGCAGACTGGCAAAATCAATGCTCTGATACCAC
Source organism: Sequoia sempervirens (assembly GCA_007258455.2). Taxonomy (NCBI): domain Eukaryota; kingdom Viridiplantae; phylum Streptophyta; class Pinopsida; order Cupressales; family Cupressaceae; genus Sequoia; species Sequoia sempervirens. The sequence continues at coordinate 12,432 of VDFB02006891.1, read as the reverse complement.
TGTGATGAGCCCTGCTGGCTCTCGCTCAAAACCCTTAATTTCTTAAGTCTTTAGATGTTTTCTTAGTTTTTTAGAGAATTCTTAATAGACAGAAGAGAAGGGGCGCAGCATATTTTTGCTTGTAATTTGAAATTTAAAGCAAAAACTCACAAAATGGAAATGCAGAAGTGCTAATTATACTGAAACAATAAGATCATGCATAACAGACATACCCGAAAATCTCCAGTTATTTTAAATAAAGAAATTGCCAGATCTACAGCTGGAAATGATGAAATCAAGCATGAAGGCACGCCAAGACTCCAGAAGTGGTTTCTCCTGCTCAGAAACTGGTCACAATGCTCTGAAATAACTAGGCGCCAATGATAGAAGCCAAAACCCACACAAAAGGAAGGCGTTTCACTTTATTTCTTCACACGCCTTTTTCAAGGCACAATTCCCAATGTAGGCCGTACGGCCATGAAAGAAAGAAGTAGAATCTCTCATGAAGTCTCGAATCAGAATGATGCTTCCCAGAGAAACCCTCGCTATTGCAAAGAACAAACAACTGCATATATGAAATCTCTGTCTGCAACTGTAGAACCTCTGTGTGAAGCTCTCAACTGTACTGATTCAGCTGATCTTTCACAGCCTCAAAAGTACTCAACACTGAAGAGTTTTTCGTTCCTCAATGGACAAATTGATCATACCCTGGTCACAGGAGAATGCTCAGAAGAAAAATGCACAAGGCAAATTGAAATAGTCAAAAGATATGAGTTTCAATTGCCAGAAATGCCCTTTTATGCAAAGGCACGCATTTTCATAAAGATACGCCACTTTTAGGTTTTAAAATCTTTTAATTAATATTTAATTCATCTCAATAGTTCCTGAATTAAATACTTGGCGCACTTTTAATATTTTAAGCCATTAAAATATTAAATCCCTCTTTTGAACATTTTAAGTGATATAAAAATATTATTAAAGTCAATGTGACTTTAATACAAGGCGTATAAGTTAAATAATTAACTTAATCACTTAAAATTCCATAATACGCTCAAAACTCAGGATAATCCCGTGCCGTCAGAAGCTGTGAACTGCTGGAATGCCAACGCTCGCTGTGATCCAATCACTGTCCACTGAAAACAAGAACAATCAAACTCTCCAGACTGCATCACTGACCCTCTATCCAAACTGGCTAGCCCACAAGGGTCCAAGGGCTAACATTCGCCAAATCCATGATCATGCCGAAAACGGGACATTACAGCATCAAAAGGATTATCAATATACCATAGTTGCAGGGAGAAGTGTCTCCGACCCCTTGGGATGCATCTTGGGTTCTGGGACGCGTTTCCCATACTGTATACGTCCCAAAATCCAAGAAACTTTTGCCTAAAACAAAAAACGGAAAAAAAAACCTAAATCGCAGCGCATGGTATCATTTTCGTCCCTGTTTGCCTATCGTGCGAGCTTATTTTTGCTTGTCAACTGTATTTTTCCATGCAACTAGGGATATCCAGAGCTTTTGCATATCTCGCTTTCTCCTTTCTTTCACATTTATCTTTGTTCCTATAGGCAGGCTAGCTGCTACATAAATCCTTCTTTCATGTTGACATACTCTTATCCATAGTTTGCAACTCGACTCAGCCATGGACTCGCAGCCCAAAAATATGACTCTGGATCGGACTCAGCATTTACTTGGGAAAAGATTTGGCTAGGACTCGGCAAAAAAAAAAACCGTAGTTTTACAAAAAAACAAGAACAAATTAATGCATTTAGAGAACATAAGAGCGTAATTTGATTATCAAACACTCATAATTCAAAGATTACACATGTCATATGATCATCAAACACTCAATAATTGAAATTTAATCATTCATAGTCATCAAATACTCATAGTTTCAATGTATAACAGCATCATAAGATTATAAGTGTTTACATATAATCCTGGCTTCTTTCAACCCCAATTCAATTTGCAGACCTGTATTTCACAAACTTGAGTGTTAAAATGAAAGAAAAAGTTAAAAAAAACATGGGTTTTTAACCCTTTGACTTAACATGCAGAGAGAGTCTTCGGTCAGGACTCGACTGACCTCAGAGGCAGCCCGACTCCTGAAGTCTAGTCCTGACCCAGGACTCTCCCGGACTCAACTCTCGAGTCCGTGGCGAGTCGACTCGGCTCACCAATGGACTCCCGAGTCTGCTGAGTCCACAGTGAGTCCTGGAGAGTCCGCGAACTATGCTCTTATCATTCTGAATTACATTGGAACGAGAATTGACTAGAACCGCCTTATAATAATTGGACGACTCCTGCACGACCCACTTATATTCTAAAAGACATTTGTGACAATTACTTCTGCCTTAAAAAAAGTATAAACGAATGGCACAGCTTCACAAGATGGGTAGACCTGTGGGAGGGAGTGTATAGCAGTAATTGAAATGGTTTTCCTAAATTCCTCACATTTCACTTGATATTGATATTTTAAGTTTTAATGTTAGCAATTTAATAAATTATATTAAAAAAATGGCATCTCCAAGTACCTGTCTCCTATTTTGCAAAAATGGATGTACTGGAACTGGTACCAATCTCCCATACCAGTACCTGTACCGGTCTCCTGGCAACCTTGCAATATACCCCCTAACTTATTAAATTTAGTACCACATCCTTTTATTCTTGGGACCCCCTTTTATATCAATACCTCTATTGTTACCATTACACCAGTGTAAAAAAGCTTATAAAATTTGCCTCTGTATGAACACATGTGATATATACAGCTTTACCAGGACAACCACCCACATAAACTTCCTGCACTAGATAAATATCAATTTTAATATAATATGGTCATCATTTGTTCCTATATTTGCTTTTTGTGGAAAAATTGCAACTTCTGTGTCTGTACACAGACACACATCCGTACAAAGACGCACTTACATGCATTTCTTGTCCAATATCTTTGACTCACCATCTGTGTATCATTTCCCTTTTCCTGTTAGAAACTGGATTTACATTTCTGTTGACTATCATTTTCAATTCTAGCCTCTAGATTAGTAAAGCCATTGTGATTGCTGAGTGGGATCAGCCAATACTATTATAATAATGTTTGTTTGTACTGGTTTTGCATGCCTCTGATGTCTCAAGTTTCTCCCTTGCTGTTTTATATGACTGCAATAAGCATAGTAGCTAGGCCTTATAACTTGTCGATACATTTGCAACAAACATGCTTATGTTGTGATGCTATTTTTTCTATTTAAGAGGTCTTTGAAGCTTCAGAAAATTTATAGTTCTTAATTTCTTTTCATAGAAGTGGATTATGTTCCACCATCAAAATTTCTTAAGACGTTCTTTTGCTAAAAGAATTCTAATATTTATATTATAGGTACTGATATTTTTAGTTTCCTGTTTGCAGGAAAATGCCTAGACCCTTCATTTGAAGTTCCATGTGTTGAAGATGTGAGTCCAATCCGGCCTTTGCCAAAAGAGCTGCAGCGTTCATTGGCAAATGACAATTTAGAGGCCAAAAGCTTCCCTATCTCGAAAGAAGACCCACCGATTGCATCCAACAGAGTGGCAGAATCTGATGCTATGACGAGATCTGTGGTTGGTGTTGGATCAGAAACTGCAAAGTTGGTTGACAATGAAAGTGGAGAGAAAAATGGCTGGGAAGATATAGAGTGCCAGAAGCTAGAAGCCATTACTTCTTGTAATCATACTAAAATATTAAATGATGGTCTTCATTCCCAAAAGAATAGAGATAGGTTTGTTTCATCAAACAATAATATGGCTTTGGAACCAGATAATCTGAAGAATAATTTTACTTTGGAAACAGATAATCTAAAACCTGATATTGCTTTGGCTCCTGATAATGTGAAATCTGAAAAGGGTCCCCATGGAAAGCCAGAAGATGAATTAGAAAAAGTTGATAAATATGGGAGACTAATGAGAAGAGGCAACAGTGATAGTGAATCAGATGATATACCCCCTACTGCAAAATTTAGGAGGGATCCTAGCTGGAGTAGAAGTCCGTCTCCAGGGTATGATAGATGGAGAAAGAGGAGTTATAGTCGTTCTCCCAGAAGAAAGTCCAGGTGGAGCAGGTCTCACAGGTTTGGCACAAAACTTGATTTCTGTTTCAGTGTTTATGCTTCTTGTTAGGGAGTATAAAGTGTGAGTTGGTTGGAAGATCTTTTATGTGTTTAAGCTATTAATCTTGTTACATTTAAATTTTGCATTGTGTTGTTATTTTAGAATGTTTGTATAATAATAATTTATTTTTTACTTTTTATACTCCAGCCGCTCTCCCAAACGGCGCAGGAGCAGAAGCAGGACACCGCCACATAACCTCCGGCGAGGAGGAGATTCAAGGTATGATTGTATGAGCAGAGGAAGAGTGACACCTCCCCCATGTAATGACTTTGCAAAAGGAAGGTGTCATAGAGGAGCATCTTGTAAGTTTCTTCACCATGATATTTCTGGCGATAATGCTGGTAGGTGGGTTGGTGGAGGAAGGGTGAGAGGAAGGTTAGAGAACAGACAAGATGTGGCAAAATCTGCAGGTAGCAAGGATAGTTTTTTATCTGGGGACTTGGAGAAGCCTAACAGCATTTCACCAGAGAGATTCTTTGATGGGCATGATAATCATAGTTTTGGGGAGAGACAGAACCAGGAGCCATATAAACAAAATGATTGCTCTCCTGCTCCATGTTTCAATTTTTCAAAGGGAAGGTGTTTTAGAGGAGCATCGTGCAGATATCTTCATTCTGAGACAACCGCTGATACTGGTGGTAGATGGCATGGTGCTGCAAAAGGAAGAGAAAGGATGGAAACCAGGCAAGACTCTACAAAATCTTTTGTTGGGAGGGATGGCTCTGGTGTTGGAGAAATGGAAAGGGAAGAAAATATTTCACCTCATAGGTTCCGTGATGATCATTATAGACATAATTTCAGAGAGAAAAGAAGCCAAGAGATGGACAGGCCTTATGTTCGGTCAGTTCCAGCATGTATATTTTTTGCAAGAGGGAATTGTCAAAAGGGACCATCCTGCAGATTCCTTCATGAGGATAATTCTGGTCAGAATGTTGGTGCAAGGGGTAGAGAAAGATCCAGTACTCGGGCAGATTTAACAGCATCTTTTGGTGACAAGAGAATTTCTGGTATCACAGAGATGGACAGGAACAGGGACATTCCACATGAAAGGACTTCGGATGGTCAGGATAGATGGGATTCATTGAGACACAAAACCCAAGATGCACATATGCAGAGTGCTTCATCTAACAATACTGTTATAAAACCACAATTTTCATCTCCAGGTAGGGAAAAATCTCAACGTCAAAGAGAGGAATTACTGCCTCGTTCGATGCCAACTGCAGATGCTTCATCTCTACATGATCATAGGGAAAATGTCGAACTTCAATTTGTACAAACAAAACAATTACACTCCAATTCAGTGTCTTGGGAAAATGCTGATGCACAAATCCCTCAGGATGGTTCTAGTGCGGAATCACTAAGAGCAAAAGTCCACCCTGACAACCCTGTGATAAATGTAGGTCTGCAGCCTTTACAAAAAAGTGATATTAAATTTCAAATGGAAAACATACATTCCAATGAAGATTTGCATCCCTTGCAGCCTTTGCATAGGGATTTACCTTCTCATCCGCATCATGCTGCTACAAGATTTTCATTATTGTCAGGGCAGCCTCTTGGATCTGGAGGTTCATCTTTGAGCCAGCACGATGCTTTACAAGGGATTTCACCTGCACACTTAAATGTAGAAAGGAGCATCGATCCTCTTCCTCCAGGATATCCAATAAATTCCTCTTATGTTCATCCACATTCTGAGATTGCAGGATGTTCAACGGAATATCAACCCACCTCTACTGCTACTAACCCCAGCTTAACTCCTCAACCTCCTCCTGAACATGCTAAATTTGTTCAGGAGGTTGAGCATGGTGTAAATGTTCCTAATGACATGCCCACAACCAGTGCAAATCAGAAACCTACATGCTCTCAGACTTCCTTGGAGTTAGTGTTACCACATGTTTCAAACACTGAACAGGAGGGTCTAATGCAGAGACCCACAGCAATACCACTTCTGGCCCCTGAGAATAAATCAGGACAGGCTGTATCAGCACCATTTGTGTTATTTGGAGAACATATTACCAGTTTATTATCACACGGTGTGACTCCATTGACACTGGGCCTTTCTGCTGTTAATCACCCTCCTCAAGACATACCAGCTGGAGGAGACCAGCATAATCCTCTATCTGATACTATTGAGCATTCATCTGGAGCCAGTGAATTCTTGAAGAAGGTACCCGAGTCTCCCAAAGTTCAGGATGTTAAAGGATTACTAGTAGAGTCAGATAAAACCCCTTTATTGGAGTCTGCTATCTTAAATAAGGATGACTATGTCAAATCCAGTAGTCCTTCTAAGGTTCAGGATATTGTTGAAGAAGATAAGCGTAAAGATGCTACCATACACTCTACAATGAAAGCTGAATCTCATCAAACGGTAAATACAGACATGCATGCTGGCATAAATATATTAGAGAATGGAAGTCCTGCACGTGAAGGAAAAAATTGGAGTCCAGGAGCACCAGGTGCTGCAGATATTGACACAGAACAAGCTCATGTACAAGATGAAAGCAAAAAAAGTAAAGAAATCAGAATAATGAAACAATTTAGGTCCGTACTTGCAGAATTTGTGAAAGATGTGCTGAAACCTACATGGCGAGAAGGTCACATGAGTAAGGAGGCTTTTAAAACAATTGTCAAGAAGGTTGTTGACAAGGTTGCTGGGTCACTACAGAGCCATCAAATACCAAAGACACAAGAGAGAATTGACCAGTATCTTGCATCATCTCGGCCAAAGCTTACAAAGCTTGTTCAAGTAATATTCTTTCCTACATCCTTTTTGCAAGAAAAGCAAACAATATTGCATTTTTTGTTTCTTTAAAATTATTTCTAATTTCAATAATAAGGGTAGCTTGCATGGCAATGAAGAGAAATCTTTTTCCTGCAGGGCTATGTTGATAAGTATGTGAAGTCTTGAATAACATTGTAGAAGCTAAAGACAATGTAATGTTTCAGTTGCTTATAGAGCTTTTAAGGGCCATTCATCAAGCAGTGGCATTACTTGATGGTAAGATACTGGCTTCTGCAATGTTTTGCTACCTGGAGTTCTATTTTTACAGACACATTTATAGATATACAGAAGCTATACTTGTAGAAACATTTACTAGACCTCATGTGTCTATGTGGTAGCTACAAAGAAGATTTAATGCGATGTAATTTGATCAATTTGGGCATTTCCTTATGTTTATGAAAATTGAAGTTTTGGGTTTGGCAGATTCTTGAGCATCTATTTGCAATAATCTGAATTGGTTAATTTGTAGGTAACAACAGAGGCAAATGGTTTAACATTTTGATGCTATAGAGCTTTTGTCTAATTGTTTTTTAAAGTGGATAGTGTAAAGGTGACCTGTATTTTGTTATTTGTGTGTATCTATTATCACCTATTTGTACCAAGTGAGAATACAAGCTGATTACGCTATTGTTGTAACCATCTAAAGCCCTTAATTGTCTCTTATCCCTTTTTGGATTATCTTATGTTCAACTGTAAGTCCAGATGATTATATTTTTGTTTGACATATTTTTGAATATAAAGTTAATCATCTGTATCTCAAATGGCTTATAAAGTTAATTTCTATCACCAATTAATTTGTTTGTATCATATTCTCCATGGCCCTATTTCTTATCCATGTTTGACATCTCCATATGGATTTGTGTAATACTCTAGATTTACTATAATGAAATTAAAGTGGTTTTATATCTTTTCGGTAGGTATGGGTCTCAATATTCTGAAACTAAAGCGCTTTATTGCTTCCCTGTCATGTAATTGTCCTCTTAATGATCATATTAATTACAATTCTCCTCACGATGGTTTGTCTATTGTGAGCGACACTGTTACAGGAATTCTGATCATGGTCATCCAAATGATGTTGGTCAAGTGATGAGCAGTCATGCAATATGGTTGTCCATGTTGGTTGACCCCTTCATCTTGAATTTCTTGGAGGCTTCTTAAGATATGGAGAAGGATTCTTCTTTTCTTTGCTTCTTGTAACTCTTAGAGTTTCTAGAATTTCTACATATATTGTGTCCTCTAATTTTATAAAATTTTCATCCAAATATACACGTTCATTCAGTTGCAAATTATTTGGTCCCATGAGCTTGATTCATGCATTTTCTTGTAAAATGAAGCATACAGGGACACTTAATGAATTGCAATCTTGTTCTACCTTTTGGATTGTATCTTGTTCTTCTCTGTAAATGCAAACAAATCTGCAACAGGATGGGATCCTAATACTAAGAATAAACTAAAGACAGAAATTCTAAGAGATAAATACAAGTTTTTTGAATACTTCTCTTTACTGTTGAATGTACTGGATGCAGAACATTAATGGATTTCGATGATCTGCATAATGGAAATGGACTCAACCTTTGTATGAGGGAGACCCGCATCCAAGGGACACGTCTCTTGAGAGTACGTGTCTCCACACTTGAAGACATGTCTGTTCAAGGGACGTGTTCCTTTGAGCGCACGGGTTCCATATCTAAGGAACACGCCTCTTGAGAGGACGTGTTCTTTGAGCATGCGAGTTCCAGAATATCTGATAACCATTCACATTTAAACAGATTAACAAATATGCGTCATCAAACATGGCGTATATGATCATCATTTATATGAGTTCGATTTTATACATGCATTATAAAGTCGATTACTTATTTCCAGAAATATTTATAGAGCAAATAGATCTAATATAACAATGATGATGCTTATAGCAATCATTGTTCATATCAGACCTAAGCTATCATGTATCAACACTCCCTCTTAGCTTAGGGAAGATATTTCAAATCAAATAAGTGAAGATATCATCTTCACACGTGATATCGAAGATATGTTTTCTCAAAGTTGTCAAGTCACATGACATTCTTCATAACACATCTTCATTATGGTATGTGCACTAACATCAAGTCACATGATGTCTACCATAATTCATGGCATATCCACGGATATAAATATCCACCATGATTATCTCTTAAGGATCACAATGATCTACAAATGATATCAAGTCCCATGATATCAACCAAAGTGTCCAAGAGATACTATCATGACATATCTATAGATATCAAGTCACATGACATCTATCATGATAGTTTTCATTGTAGAGTCGTCACTTTACAATGTCAAATACAAGTGTTCATTATTAGAAAGATCGTCACCTTTCAATAATGTACATAGGGGAAGTAGGCCCATAAAGTCATGGAGTCACACACATGACAAAAGAGTTTACACATTAAAACATCTTTAAATATTAGTACAATTTGATAAACAATTTGAATTTCAAGCATAAATAACAAATTACATTTCAACCATACCAAGTTTCTTCCTGAAGTGCTCTACCTTGGTTCGGGAGAGAGGCTTGGTGAGAATGTCTGCAGTTTGATCATTTGTACTAATATACTCCAACTGAATTACTTTCCTTTCTACCATATCTCTTACATAATGATAGGGGATCTCAATGTGCTTAGATCTATCATGGAAGACAGGATTTACAGAGAGTTTGATACAACTCTGATTATCACAATGAATAATTGTAGGATTCAAGGGCTCACCAAAGAGTCCCACAAGCAATTTACGAAGCCAAACCGCTTCTCTTGCTCCCATTGAGGTTTCGCAATGTATTCGCTCGCTGGAGCTCTAAAAATCCAAGATTGTTTTCTCAGAAATCCGTGAGATCATAGCTTCTATCTCTAAACTCAAGCAAAAGATCCTCATGTGTGCTTTTTTCATCGGTTATACTTCCAAACCTAACTTAATCTGAGTAAATTTTAAGGTATTCCGAGAAGGATTCATCTTGTAAAGAAGACTATATCCACAGCTCGAAGATATCTCCAAAATATGTTTCATGTACCATTATGAATTTCCTTGGCTCATTACATGAATTACTGAGAAATTTCATTCCAGATAGTAAATATCGTCCGGTGTTAACCGACACATCAAGGATCCAATCATCTGCCCAGAAGGGTTGAATCAAGACACTTGGATTCTACTGCTGCTTCTTTCAATTTGTGAAGGTTGGTTTCCATAGGTGTACACATCGGTCTACAGCTCAACATTCCAAATCTTTTTAGAATATCAATAGTATACTTTCCTTGATTTAGTATAATGCCCTCTGATTTCTGCCATACTTCTAAACCTAGGAAGTAGTGTAGAATGCCCAAGTCTTTCATGTCAAATTCAGAAATTAGATCTTGCTTCCCTTGAGCAATGAGGTGATCTTCTCCTGTTATTAGCAGGTCATCAACATATAAAATAATTATTAGCATATCACCTTTGATTACCTTGAAGTAGAGATTGGAGTCGGCCTCATTCTTGGAAAATCCTAATCCCAAGAGATAGTTGTCAATTCTTTCATACCAGACCTTGGGAGCCTGTTTAAGTCCATAGAGAGCTTTCTTCAGTTTGCATACATGTGAGTCAGGTTCATGTATCACAAAACCTTCAGGCTGTTCCAAATAAACTTCCTCTTCAATGGTTCCATTCAGAAGGCAGCTCTTCTCACATCCATTTGATGGATCTTCCAAAATTTTAGTCACGTGAATGGCTAACACCGCTTCACCGATGTAACGCAACAGTGCAAATGTTTTGTAATCATCGCCTTCCTTTGAGAAAAAACCTCTTGCCACAAAACGTGCTTTATGTTTTTCTATATTGCCATCAGCAGCATGCTTGATTTTGAAGAGCCATTTGGAAGAGACAATAGATTTCCCTTTTGGTCTAGGCACAACATCCCATACATCATTCTTCAGAATGGATTGATATTCCTCCGTCATTGCATCTTTCCATGCTTGATGTTTGAAGGCTTCTGAAACACTGACAGGTTCCGAGTTTATGATATCGTTCATGAGAGCAACATAGCTAGAGAAACGTTTAGGTCTTTTGCTCTCCCTGAACGTTCCTTTGGGTGCTGCATGATTCTCTGCCTCTTTGATCGTCTTTTTGGCCCAAAGTGGTCTCTTTCTGCCATTGATATCTGTATTCTCATTTGAAGTAGAAGGAAGTTCAGGTGTCATTTCCTCAGGATGCTCCCTCTGAATCTCAGGAGCAGGTTCCATTTCAGATACTCTAGGGGAAAAAGATTCAGTCTCACTAGAACTTCTTGCCCTCTTGACTGCAATGTCTTCTTCAAAGATGACATCTTTGCTCAATTCAATTTGATCTTGACCGGGTATGAATATCCTGAAGGCTTTGGAGGTTTCACTATATCCCATAAATATCCCTTGCTTTCTGGAAGGTTCAAGTTTGAATCTCTTCTCCTTGGGCACATGAATATAGATGGGACAACCAAAAATCCTAAAGTGACTAATGTCTGGTTTTATGCCGGTGAAGGCTTCTTCAGGAGTTTTGTTGTCAAGATGAGAATGAGGGCATCTATTTTGGATGTAGACAATAGTCCTAGAGGCTTTAGCCCAGAAGGAGGTTTCAATGTTTTGATCAAGCAACATTGCTTTGGTAGCTTCTACAATGGTTCTATTTTTTCTTTCAACAACCCCATTTTGTTGAGGGTTGTAAGCCACTATGAACTCCCTCTTAATTCCAGCACTCATGCAGAATTCCTTAAAAGCTTCAGATGTGTATTCTTTCCCATTGTCTATCCTTAAGGTTTTTATTTTCTTCCCGAAGAAGTTTTCTGTAAGTGCTTTGAACTCTTTGAACCTTTTGAGGATTTCTAATGACTCTTTACACTTGAGGAAATAGATCCAGGTTTTCCTAGAGAAGTCATCTATGAATATGACATAGTAAAGAAATCCTGCTTTAGAAGGTACAGACATAGGTCCACATAAGTCGGAATGAACCAGATCTAACACATTAAGAGTTTTGCTCAAACTAGTGGGAAAGGATCCCTTTGAATTCTTTCCTAAGGCACAACCTTTACAATTTCCTTCATGAGATGATTTTAACTTAGGTAACCCTGTAACAAGTTTTTCCATAGAAGATAGGGCACGGAAATGAAGGTGTCCTAATCTTCTATGCCAGATTTCATTTGAATCAAAGGTGTTAAGGGTAAGGGCTTGATTGACTTCAGTGCAAAGTTTGTAAAGGTACCCTTGTCTTACACCTATGGTTTGGGCTTTCTTGATTGTTGAGTTTTTAGGCCATGCTAGAACTTTCCCATCCATGAAGGTAACTCTATAACCATTGTCTTCAAGTGCGGAGATGGATATGAGATTCCTCTTTATACCAGGTACAAATAAGACTCCAGTGAGTTGAAGGGAGAGACCAGATTTCAATGTGATGGAACAAGTTCCAACCCCTTTTACTTGATGTGTAGAGCCATCCCCAATTGTTACATCTTCATCAGACTCTTCAGACATAGTGTCAAGGTGTTCTCTAAACC
>VDFB02006890.1:0-83956 GCA_007258455.2 Sequoia sempervirens | reverse complement strand
ACTAGGGTTTCTCCCCTTTCAACATCATCTGAATTTTCAGATTGGGCCTCCTCATCTGCATGTGCAACCCTTCCATGACCTTCTAGCCTTTTGTCTACCCTTCCTTGGTGTTGTGGACATTCATAGGCTGGATGCCCTTCTTCACCACACTAGAAACATGTTCCTTTCAAACCACCTCTTCCAGATCCTTGTCCATATCTCCCTCATCCTCTAGCTCTTTGATCACCACTGTTTTGATCACAAGGGTGGTAGAAGTTGTCATTCCTTTGGCTTCGGCTGGTACCCACATCTTCACTTTTGTTTTCATCATCATTTCGACTTTCTAAAGGTCTTCCATTGCCCCTTTTTCTTTGACCTCCTCGTCCTTTTTGCTTGCCATCAAATATTTTGTTCAGCTTCTCTTCCACCTTTAGAGCAAACTGATACACATCCTCAGTAGTGGTCATTCCCGATCTTGAACTTTACTAGGCACTACTCATTGACCAAAAATTTGTGGTCTTTCTGCAACAAGGCAATCCGATATGGATGTGGGTGCCTTTCCCTCTTCAACTTCAACTTGTGACCATCTCTTGACACGGATTATCGGTGCTCCACCCGTCAATAATGACATCCTGTATTTTCCTTCACATGCACCTTGTCGCGAAATAGATTCTTCACTCAATGCAGTTCTTTTTTCCTCCGGTCACGGGCTCTAATCACTAGGGATTCTCCTTTTCGGCATCATCTGAATGTTCAGTTAGATCCTCATCTGCATGTGCAACCCTTCACAACCTTCTTGCCTTACTGTCTACCCTTGCTTGGTGTTGTGGACATTCATAGGCTCGATGCCCTTCTTCACCACACTGGAAACATGTTCCTTTGAAACCACCTCTTCTAGATCCTTGTCCATATCTCCCTCGTCCTCTACCTCTTTGATCACCACTATTTTGATCACGAGGGTGGTAGAAGTTGTCATTCCTTTAGCTTCGGCTGGTACCCACATCTTCACTTTTCTTTTCATCATCATTTTAGCTTCCTGAAGGTCTTCCACTGCCCCTTCCACTTTGACCTCCTTGTCCTTTTTGCTTGCCATCAAATCTTTTGTTCAACTTCTCTTCCACCTTCAAAATAAATTGATACACATCCTCAATGGTGGTCATTCTGACTAGGCTTAACTCCTCCTGAATGCTCGGTCGTAACCCATTAAGATATCAGGCTACCTTCTCCGTATTGGCCTCTGTGTGGCCTGTTCTAATGATTATGTTGTGAAAATATTTAGTATATTCTTTCACAGATCTACTTTCTTGCTTTAACCCTTGCAATTTCGTTAATAGATCTAACTCGTAGTCCACTGGTATGAACTGCTTCTTTAGTTTCTCTACCATGCGATCCGATTTGGTAATATTTCCTTTTCCTCTTTGATTTCTTTCCAACTAGACCTCTTTCCACCAAATACTGGCATGGCCCTTCAGCTTCATTTTTGCAAAATTAACCCAATCTGGGTCTTCTATTTCCTCATACTCAAAATATTCTTCTAGCTTGTTGATCCAATCGATCAACTCTTCCGGATTCAGACCTCCAGAATAACTGGGGACTTCTACTCTAGGTCTTTTCCCAATCTTCAAAATGGCCCTTATTAGCCGCATTTGGTCTTGATCAATTGCTTCTTCTTCCTCTTCTACATTTGAACCTTCTTCCTCTCCCTCATCCTCACTTTCCTCCCTTGGGTTTAACCCTCTTCTCAACTGCTCTTGTAACATGTCAATCTATCTCTAGAGGGTTGCCAGTGCATCTCTTCCACCAGTATTTCTACTGCCTCGACCACCTCTGGCACCACCATGCCTACCAGGCATCACTTTTGGAGGCATCTTCCTTGACCTCAACCCACAACCACGGTCTTGGTGCAAACTTCCTCAAGATCAGCGATCTGTCCACGCGCTCAAGAAAACCTGCTTTGATACCACTTGATGAGGGCACAACCCGAGACTTAGAAAATAACCCACAAATAAGAGAATAATTTTATTATTTAAAAAATGGAGCTTCTTACATGTAGAGGATCTCAAATCCCCAAGTTCTACAACACATGCAAGTTACAGAAAGCTACAGAATCACCCTTTCGCAATATGCGAGCTTGTCCCCAAAAAGTTACCCAAAAATTAGAAACCCGCCCATAAATAGAGCTCCTCTTTCGTTTGGAGCCAAAACAACATTTAAATTTGAGTTTAGGCGGTTTGGCGCCAAAAATTAGAACTTGAAGTTCAAATTTCAAAAGAACATTTGCAATTGTATCTTCTAAAAAGTGCACCAACTTCCTAGGGCCATAAATTTTGATCCGGGACTCCAATTTGTGAACCGTTTGAACCATTGGAAAGGTCTCAAAGTCAAGAATGCGCTTGAAATTGTCTATTCCCATTTCAACAAGTTTCAGGGCCGATCCAAGAACTCTAAGTGCCTCAAATCTAACTCGAAAGATTTTTAAGTGCAAATTTGGGAAACTAAAACTACAATATCTTTCCACCGAGGAATAGAAAATAAAAACCGTAAATTGAAAATTTTATAATGACGAAAAGGGTATCCAAAAATGTAAAAAAATCTAAAAACTGAGAAACTTAAAATTTAACTATTTTTGGGTGATGCAAGATTGCCCTTACACCACTGGATGCTCCTGCATCATGTAAATTTCCTATAGAAAAATTTATTGGAAATTATTGAGAAATCGTCATACGGTGAATTGTGAAAGCTTAATATATATATATGGGGAAGGTTGGGAACCTACCCCCATAGCCGCCCATATGGAGGTGACTATGGTGGCAATGCCACTACCTTCACAGATAGCTAGCACACCCCCATTGTGGGGTTGGCTGCGAAGCAGCCCCAACAACAATAGTGGCTACAATTAAACTTTTTTTGTATGCCCAATTCCTTGTGTGGTTTTCAACTTTTCAATGGATTTTATTTAATACATAATATATATTGTATCTAATATATATTATATATAAATATATATATTATACTGATTATATATATATATTTAATTTTTTTTTAAATAAATGCACAAGTAGTAATTTAATATGAAATAGTTTAAAAGAAAAATGGATTTTTTTTAAATGGAATGATTTTCTTTTAAGGGAAATTTATTTTTATAATTAAATAATATATATATTTTATATGCATATATAATTATATTTAATTATATATATACATATTAAATATATTTAGTTAATGGTTGTTATTGCAATAGGTGGATGCAAGCAAAATAGTTAACTTTAAATGATTGATTATTTTAATTAGGGAAATTGAGTTAATTATTATAGTATTTGTGAAATTGAAAGTTAAACATTTAGTTTAATTCATTTTTTATTTATAAATTGGAATTATGTTTAAATGATGTATTTTAAATATGAGTTATTGATTTATTTGGATTTAGGAAATCCTAATGGTAGTTTATTTAATTACTTGAGTTGCTTATTTTAATTGCCTATTCTTCTATAATTGTGTATTGGGGGGATATTTGTTATTGTAAAAAATGTATGTCTTCCAGAGATTGTAAATTGTGAAAGGATTGTTGTGTCTTTTGTTCACCCTTTGAGATTTCCTTGGGTAGTGCACGTAGTTGGGATTCAATATTTGACATCCGTAGGGATGTGTTACCTCTTGAATTATGGTGGTTATTTGTTATTAGTTTTAGTGCATTTTCTACCCTTGGGTTGTGGAATAAGTATAGTGTGTTGTCACTAGGGGAGTGGCTTTCAATGAGGGCCAACACACAAAGTGGTGCCAAGACAACTTGTATGAGAGTTAGTTTAATCAGTGGAAATTAAATTACCTATATTAGGGGAAATGGTATCTTAATACATTTAACTTGATAATTTAGCCTCACTCATTGGCTCAAGGGATTGTATTAGACTTGAGATGATTCGGGAAGGCCTAGAATGGCAAGATTATTATCTTGTCTTCTCAAAAGATAATAGATTTTTCACTGGTATGCATGTGGGGCCAGAGTTCATGAGAGGTTACCAAGAGAAATTAGGATGGGGGCGAGGACCTAGGAATATCTCCTAATGATAACCAATACAAAAATTTTGATGACACTCCTCCTATGACAACAGTTAGTTTGTATTGTACAGTGGATGTACTTGATTCAATGGTTTTGGAAGCAATGTAACAATATGTTATGTGTTTATTGGTACAATGTTGTTTTGTTTCTTGCCTATGTCTAGAGGTAGTAGGTGATGAGCTTAAAATATGCTCATAATTTGATGTTATGATAAACTTTTAAATGACTTTACTTTTGTTATTTCATGGCTGTTTAAACTTTGTTGAAACCTTTTATGGGGATATCCTGTAGCATAATACTTTCATATTCCTATAGCTCATGGTGTTGACTTAATTGCATTTATTGCCCATTGACTCCCTAAAATGGCTGGTATATCGTATACAATTTTTGAATAATGAAATAGATTTAAAATGTGTGATTAATGAATAGATATCGTGTATGTGCCATACACCTTTTCTTTCGCATCTGTTACCTTTTGTTTCGTAGGTTCTTGAAGAATGATCGAGTCAAGCGCAGCTGATCTCGGCCTTGCAGCAAAGTCAATTTACTGCACGACTTCGAGGGAGCTCCGACGAAGACTCTTTGACCGAAACCATGGGAAAGATTTTAATGACAAGTCAAACTAGAAAGAGTGGAGCGCTAGATTCTCTCTAGATCAGGTTGAGCACATAAATTCATTTATGAAGTTTGTTCCTTGATTCGGGGATACACTTTACTTCCACGTCTTTCTTTGATAGAGTTAGTTAGTTAGTTGTTCTTCTGATTTAAAAATAAGATACTCCTCCTGTGCGAGAGAGTAGAGGATATGAATAGAATGAGTAATAGATGATATTTAGAGTAAGATAGAAACAGTGTAGCAGATATCATGTAAGAATCAATATGATAATGAAAGACAAAATCTGTTTGACTAGAAACAGAGTTTGTTAGTTTTTACATCAACAAAACAATGTATATCATTCTGTTTACATGAATAAAGTTCGATGAAGTTCTGAGTTCAGCATCTGTGTAATCAGTAGATGCTTGCTAAGGGGGTCCACTTAGTAAGTATCTATAGCTAATTAGTTAGATGTTCTTTTCTGCTAATATCCAGTTAGCCTTCATCTTTGAAGTTTTTATACAAACTCAGTCTTGTACTACTCCTGCAGCATAAAGAGTCCATCCCTGTGACTGTTCTTGCAGCATAAGGCCAGTTCATGGTTTGTGCTATAGTCGTAGCTGTTATGGTTTCTGTTTTAATCAAGTATAGTTGAGTTAAAGAATTCTGCATTACCATTCTATGGCTTAGATAGAATTTCTTTCCAGTATGTATTTTTGCTAAGATTTGACCGAAACAAGTTCCTAGTGCATATATTTTTCTGCGCCATTTAAAGTCTACGTCCCCTGGTTTGACAAGTAAAATGAACGTCCACAGAGAGATATTAGTCACCTGTCAGAATGTCCAATTCCCAGGAAAGTTTTACTGTGATATTCATATCCTTTTGTGAGTGTGAGCCATTTTTGGCACCGTTGTCAGGGATGGCATCTAACTAGGAGTCTGTTGAAGTCATTTTCAGCATTAGTTTAGTCTGTTAGTCAAAAAATTTCAAAAAATTTCAAGCCACTACTCACCGTATTGCATGCATAGAAGAAGAAGAGACGCACTGGGAAGGTTCCTCCCTGAAAATCTATTTATTGAACTGCCATTTGACCCAGCTGACAACGAACCTGAAGAAAATCCATTCACTCTGTTATTCCAACAACCAGACATGGAAAATAATCCACCTAATAATCTACCTCCTGCATTTGAGTTTCCCATTGTTCCCCAACAAGATACCGACAATCTTAAAAACATTCCCTCTTCCTTGCTTCCAAAGTTTTATGGCTTGGTCACAGAAGACCCAGAAACCTTTCTGTTTGAATTTGATGTCCTTTGTCGCAGTTATGACTACAACACAGACACTCATAAACTGAAACTATTTCCTTCCACCTTGAAGGAGGGAGCTCTTAGATGGTTCATGAGTCTGGGAAGAGGCGTTGTAAATAGTTGGGCAGCCATGCAGACAAAATTTCTTAAAAATTATAAGGAATATTTTAAGAGTGCTAGCAAAGGTGATGACATATTCCGAGTTCAGCAGAAGGAGGATGAAAGTCTGGAAGATTATATTTCTAGGTTTTTGTTTTCACTAAAAAGAAACTCAAACCATACTCTCAACGAGGACTCTCAGAAACTACTCTTTCTAAGGGGAATCAATGATGCCTGTATTGACGCCCTGGACCTGATAGGAGGAGGTGATATAACTCAACTTCCTTGGGATGATATACAGAAAATATGTCTTAACTACTCTCGAGCAATAGTTAAGAAAGGTCCAGGTCATCATGCTTCAGTGGGGAAGTCTTCTTCTGGTGGAGTTTCCTAGATGGAGATAACAAATTTTCTATCTGACTTCAAGCAGGACATCATTAATAATATGGCTACACAACTAGACACTATGCAAGCTCAGAAGAAACATGCAGAAGCTAAGGAAGTTTAGGCTAAGTTCTATCCATACTGCAGACAAAAGAAGCGTGATTGCAGATGCAAGATGGTGGCTAATTTGGAAGCCAGACAACTACCTACTGACTTCAAACCAGTGGAAGGTGATGATGATCAAGTGTTTTTTGTTGCACAAAGGAGACCATGGGCCCAAAGACAAGGTATGCCTCAAGATCCTTTAACTTTTGGTAATCCTTATTCTGGCTATAATAACCAATGGCAACATGCATATGGACCACCACCACCCTGGAATCCGCCTCAACCAAGTTGGCCTAATTATGAGACCCCATAGTGGCAATCTCCTCAAGGAGGTTGGCAGCAGCCACAAGGGCAATGGACCCCACCTTCAGGAAATTGGCAACAAAATCCTCAATGGAGAGGCCCTCAACAATGGCAAAACCAGTCTCCTGGATTCCTGCAGCTTCAACAGCCACAACAACAGGCCCTCATGCCACCTCCTGCAGCATCTGCCACAAATCCTGGCCCTCCAAAACAAACACCTATGTCTGCTCAACCGTTGCCCAATCCCAATAATAAGCAACAGCAACAGCCTCAACAGCCTGTGTATCTTTCTGAAGCCAACCAATATCAAGCTTATGCCTCAAACGTTAATGACATCCATCTGAGGTCTAGAACTACTTTTCCTGCTCCTAAACCATCTCTGATTACAGAAATATCATATTCTCCCCTTGAAGAATCTACTGCACCTGTTGTTCCCACTAAGCATATGCCTATACCCAATACAGTTTCTACGGAACCTGTTCTACAGAGACAAGATAAACCACCTTTTCCTTAGAGGTTGCAAAGTACCAAATCTAAATCCATGGAAGAACCCACTTTTGACATTCTAGATCAACTCAAGAATGTGCAAATTCAAATCCCTTTATTTCAGGCTATTAAAGATGTTCCCATTTTTGGAAAAGCTATTA
Source organism: Sequoia sempervirens (assembly GCA_007258455.2). Taxonomy (NCBI): domain Eukaryota; kingdom Viridiplantae; phylum Streptophyta; class Pinopsida; order Cupressales; family Cupressaceae; genus Sequoia; species Sequoia sempervirens. Next base: position 76,479 of record VDFB02006890.1, on the reverse strand, counting down.
AAGAAGCCTGTTTGAAGAAGCCTGGACGAAAGAAAAAGGATCCCCAAACAATTCATGTCTTAGGGAAATTGGCTGATATAATGTTGGGAAATGTAGTCATTCCAAAGTATATTGACCCTGGAAGTCCTGTAGTGCAGATACATATAAATGGCCAAGTTGTAAAAAATGTTTTGATTGATTTAGGAGCTGCCATCAATGTCATGACAAAGCATACTATGGACTCCTTGAATATTTCAAACATTAGGTCTACACCCACAGTTATGCAGCTTGTAGACAGCTCCACAGTTAAACCTGATGGGATGGTAGAAGATGTAATTGTCACTCTTGAATCTTGGGAGTATCCTACTAATTTCACAATATTATCCGTTAAGGAAACTTTAGGAGGGTATCTAGTTATCCTTGGTAGGCCATGGTTAGCAACTACTGATGCTTTTATAGGATGTCGTTCTGTATATATGACCATTTCTGATGGGCAGTCCACAAAGAAATTGGCCTTGTATCTACCTGCTAGACCTCAACCAGATTTGTTCCAACCTATTTGGCTAGATGTGGGGGAAGAAACTGAAGAAGCCAATTCTTTGGCTCAATTAGTGATGCTTCAAAATGATCCACTCTCACAACTTCAGAGTGAAAATGCTTTGCTTTTTCAAATTCTGCAATATAACCCTGATACGGGTAGTTCATCTGATCCAAGTGGCAGTCGTCATCAATGTTTCCTGCAGCAACTAGATTCTGAGAGTTCATTGCCTAAACTTCCGATAATTTTTCATAACTTGCTTCCATAAGAGGTACAAACATTACCTGTTGATTCTATGAGTAATCTCATTAAGCAGATAGAATTGTCTCCAGATCATTGTTTGAATGTTAATAGCAAGTTGTCACAGTCTCAAGAGGCTGACTTATTAAAAATGCTACAAGAACAACATAAAGCTTTTGCATGGGAATATGGGGACATGCAAGGAATAGATCCTCAAGTTTGTACTCATAGGATATATATCAAAGAAGATTGTTTACCAGTTAGACAACCTCAAAGAAGAGTAAATCCAACACTTAGAGAAATAGTTAAAGGTGAGCTTCAAAAGTTGCTTGATGCTGGTTTTATTTACCCAATTTCTGACAGTCAATGGGTTTCTCCATTAGTCATTGTCCCCAAGAAAAGAGGAAAATGGAGAGTGTGTGTAGATTATAGGGAATTGAACAATGCCACTAAAAAAGATCACTTTCCATTACCTTTTGTAGACCAAGTATTAGACTCACTGTCTGGAAAAATATATTTTTCCTTTTTGGATAGTTACAGCGGGTATAATCAGATAAAAATTGCCCCTGAAGATCAAGACAATACCACTTTTACCTGTCCATGGGGAACATTTGCTTATTCGGTCTTGCCTTTTGGCTTATGCAATGCACCAGCAACATTTCATAGAGCAGTAATTAGTATATTTGCTGATATATCTCATGAATGTGTGGAGATTTATATGGATGATTTCACTACATATGGAGTCACATTTGAAGAAGCACTCGTGAATTTAGAAAAATTATTGAAAAGGTGTAGAGAGCAAAATTTGTCTCTAAATAGTGAGAAGTGCTTTCTAATGATGGAAAAAAGTATTATTCTAGGTCATCATATTTCAAAGAATGGAATTCAAGTTGACCCTGCTAAAATTGAAATTATTCAGAATTTACAAACTCCTGCGAACCAAAAAGATGTCAGAAGTTGTCTTGGTCATGTAGGGTATTATAGAAGGTTTATAAAAGACTTTAGTAAAATTTCCAGTCCACTTTATGCTTTGTTAACAAATGATTCCCAATTTGAGTGGACAGAGGCTTGCGAAAAATATTTCCTGCAACTAAAGGACTTGCTTACTAAAGCCCCTGTTCTTCAAGGACCAAAATGGAATTTGCCTTTTCACATACATACTGATGCATCTGATTTTGGTATAGGAGCAGTTTTAAGTCAAAAAGAAAATTCAATTGAGCATGCTATCTACTTTATCAGCAAAAACCTTCAAGGTCCTGAGCTCAACTATACTGTTACAGAAAAGGAATTGCTTGCAGTAGTGTATGCTTTGAATAAATTTAGGCATTATGTCACAGGTTATCAGATATTCGTCCACACTGACCATGCAGCAATCAAGTACCTGATGAAAAAACCTGCCATTTCTGGTAGATTGGTGTGATGGCTCCTGTTGTTACAAGAATTTGATATCATAATCATTGACAAACCAGGAAGAGCCAATGTTGTAGCTGACTTTCTATCAAGACTTCAATCAGTTGCACCTGAGGAACATGAGGTCATTGATGATAGATTTCCAGATGAACACTTGTTTTCCATTGCTGCACATACACCCTGGTATGCAGACATTGCTAATTATCTAGCAGCAAACATAATACCAGCTCACTTTTCCCCAAAAGAAAAGAAGTTATTGATAGAGAAAAGTTTTAACTTTACCTGGATTGCAAATTGTCTATTCTATACTGGACCTGATCAAGTAATGCGAAGATGTGTAAGAGAAGATGAGACTTATGATATCTTGCATGCTTGCCATGATGAACCATGTGGGGGGCATTTTGCAGCAAAAAGAACAGCAATGAAAGTTCTTACAACAGGGTACTACTGGCCAACATTACACAAGGATGTTGTGGCCTATACAAGGAAGTGTGACAGATGCCAGCGTATGGGAAGACCAACTAAGTCAGATGAAATGCCACTATATCCGCAGGTAATAGTCACCCCTTTTGATAAATGGGGGATGGATTTTGTGGGGCCAATTGATCTACCATCAAACGGAAAGTCATACATTCTAGTTTTCATGGACTATGTCACAAAATGGGTCGAGGTAAAAGCTATGACTCATGCCTGAGATAACAAAGTTGCTGAATTTCTATATGAACAAATTTTCACAAGATTTGGAGTTCCCAGAGAGCTTGTAACTGATCAAGGAGCTCAGTTTACATCAAATCTGATCACTGCACTTATGAATTACTATAAGATCAAACATAGGAAGTCTAGCCCCTATCATCCTCAAGCCAATGGTCAGGCGGAGGTAACAAACAGAGAAATTGAGGTGATCCTCACAAAGATAGTGCAGATTCATAAAAAAGACTGGAGCAATAGACTTCCTGAAGCAGTTTGGGCTTACAGAACTACATGGAAGACAACAACTGGGTTTACACCTTTTACTGCTAAGCATGTACCGGTCATTATCCCCTGAATCTCTACCTGTTCTTTATTACATGTGAGGACACATGTTATCCTTTAAGTAGGGGGTGGGGTAATCCATCTTTTGAAACCTGTCTTTTCGCCGCTGCCATAACTGCAAAATAATATTTCTTTAATGCTTTTCTGGTACTTTCCAAATGTGATTCCATGTCCTTCTTTAATGCATGTTTTTCTTGCAAACTACGATTAAGACTGCTTGTTTAAAAAGTTCATTTTTGGAAAAAAGAAAGAAATGTGACAGCACAATAGAGAAAAACCAGAGCAGAAAGGGAAATAAAGAATTTGAATCTTCAGCAAGGAATTGAGTTCAGCTAAAAAAACTACAAATATGGGTGGTCAGTTGGTACGACATGAGCCTGTGGCTCATGAATTGTTACTGCAAAATCCGCAGATAGTCCACACATTCAGCCTCTATGGATGGTTAAATTATTTCTTAAGCTTAAATGATTTTGATGAGGAGGTTGCTGGAGAATTTTTGAGAACACTTTCTGAAGGGGAAGCCATCGTATGGGGTCTAACAGTTGTTGCAACCGAAGACAGAATTGCTGAAGTAACCGGGCTCCTAGCCGTTGGAGAAAACTTTTCTTCAGATGCTACAGCTGCAAGGGTTGAGTTTTCAATGCCTGCTGATGGACCTCTGGAAGTCTCCAAGCAAGGATGCAAGCGTGTGTCACTGCCTCTTTCATATTCAAAGTATGCCACTTATATAATGAGGTATTTAACCTGTGAAGGCCATTTTTCCTACCTGCATTCTCGTCATTTTAAATTATTAAGCCATATGAGGCATGGGTTAGTTGTGAATGTTCTGAATTTCTTGTTAAAGTTTTTATAGCAAAGTGCCCATGGAACTCAACAGGGGAAATACAACTCTGTCACTCATCATGGCCTTATTAAATTACTGATTGAGTGCTCTTTGAGAGATGTCTCACCTCTCTCCTGGCAACAGTTTGTTGCCCAAAAGAGTTTGCAACCCCACAACCCCCTAGGGTAATTACCCCATGGCCTCAGAAAAAGAAGAAAGAAATTGCATCTACCAGTGGAATAGGGCAAGGGTCATCTACTCCTGTAGCACCCGATCCTACAACCGTCGCACCTGAATCCTCTGCTAGGGTACAAACTAGGTCTGCGACTAGGAGGGAGAAAGGAAAAACAAAGGCATAAGGGTCCCTAGAATCTCACCCTTGTTCTTAGAAAAGAAAATGCTCCTCTCCTGCAGCACCTTCCCCTACAACAGTTTCTCCTACAGCAACAGCTGTTGATATTACCTATTCACCGTCATCCTCTGGTAGGGTAGAGCCCCCTAAACAAACAAGAAAAAGAAAGGCTACCGGAACACCTCCTGCAGCCACAGCTGTGCCAAGAAGGGTTTCCACAAGGAAACAATCTAGGACCTCCCCTGCTTCACTGCAACCAGAGGTGATTGTAATTTCAGAAGGGTCTGTTGAATCTGAATTTAATGTTTCTCAGAATGAATCTGAGAATGCTGCTAAGAGTTTGCTCATTCCTGAAGAGGAACAAGTTGAGACAAAAGAAGTAGGGCATAATGAGCACGAGTTACCAAATCTTGATGATTTGGCTACTGCTGCTATGCAATTTTCAGAGGAAGCACAGACTTCTCCACCACAACAACAAGAAGAATTTATCCTGCAGCAAGAACAAGAATAGACTGAACAACTGAATGTGCCTTGTGAAGTTGTATTTCATCCTGCAATTTGTAAAGCCATTGTTGTGTATAGGAGGACGTTTTTAATTGAGTTTCTGGAATATGTTAAAGCTAATTGGGAAACAGTTACATTACAAACCCTTAATTTCTGACACATAGCCCAGACTGACATGCAACAAAGTCTATGGGAAGTAGAAAAGAAGAAATTGAAAAAGGAAATTGAAAGTCAGAAGCAGGAAATTGCTAAGTTAAAAGCAAAAATGGATGAAATGTTAAAAGTAACTGGTCAAATTATGGAGTGGAGACCGCCACCTAGAGTCTATGCTCTGTGTCTTAAAAAATAGTTTTTATGGTTTCAATTGATGAGAATTTCCAAAAACTAAGACCCTATAATTCAAACCGCCAAAGAATTTTATGAAGCATACCAGGTAGCCCCTAACTGGTTAAGGAATTCTCTGTGTGAATTCTATTTGCATGGCTTTTTAATACCATTTGAAACAGAATGGAATCCTCTTCTATATATTGGTGATATTCATTTGAAAGCATTTATGTCATGGGCAGCAAATGAGGTGAATTATGGCAGGCAGTGGGAAACGTATGAGGAAGCTGAGAAAATAGAGCCTGTCCCATTACGCTCTCAAAGTTCAAACCCACATGCAATGTTGAAAAATTGGTTTGCTTTGACATATGGTATTAATAATGTTTCAGTCAGAGAGAAAATATTTGATATAAGAAAGCAAGTATATGATGAATTCCAGGCACAACAATATTCGTTTTGGAGATTAGCATATACCAGAAGTGAGAAAAGATGGGAGAGATTAACTGTTGGGTTAAGAAAGTCAGAACCACATGGTCCCCTAAACTTCATAGCTGCACTCAAACGAACCAGCAGATATATTCAATTGGGACTTCAAACAAGATTTAAACTATGGCTGCCACTGACATTTAGACCCCCTGTGCTAATGTGGCCCCTGTATCCTCACCAGGCTACAAATCTTAACAATGAATTAGAAGACTGAAGATATGAAAGGTGTTGGGATTTCAGAGGATTCTATTACAAGTTTGGACATCCATTCCAGAGTCATGCAGCCACCACTGACTTCAGAGAAACCACTAGGAAAGTTAATGCTAGAGGACCAGCATTGGGCTAAGTAGGGGGGCAGTGATGAGCCTAAAATATGCTCATAATTTGATGTTATGATAAACTTTTAAATGACTTTACTTTTGTTATTTCATGGCTATTTAAAATTTGTTGAAACCTTTTATGGGGATATCCTGTAGCATAATACTTTCATATTCCTGTAGCTCATGGTGTTGACTTAATTGCATTTATTACCCATTGACTCCCTAAAATGGCTGGTATATCGTATACAGTTTTTGAATAATGAAATAGATTTAAAATGTGTGATTAATGAATAGATATCGTGTATGTGCCATACGCCTTTTCTTTTGCATATGTTACCTTTTGTTTTGCAGGTTGTTGAAGAATGATCGAGTCAAGCGTAGCTGATCTCGGCCTTGCAGCAAAGTCCATTTCCTGCACGACTTCGAGGGAGCTTCGACGAAGACTCTTTGACTGAAACCATGGGAAATATTTTAATGACAAGTCAAACTGGAAAGAGTGGAGCGCTAGATTCTCTCTGGATTGGGTTGAGCACATAAATTCATTTATGAAGTTTGTTCCTTGATTCGGGGATACACTTTACTTCCACGTCTTTCTTTGATAGAGTTAGTTAGTTAGTTGTTCTTCTGATTTAAAAATAAGATACTCCTCCTTCGCAAGAGAGTAGAGGATATGAATAGAATGAGTAATAGATGATATTTAGAGTAAGATAGAAACAGTGTAGCATATATCATGTAAGAATCAATATGATAATGAAAGACAGAATCTGTTTGACCAGAAACAGAGTTTGTTGTTAATTTTTACATCAACAAAACAATGTATATCATTCTGTTTACATGAATAAAGTTCGATGAAGTTCTGAGTTCAGCATCTGTGTAATCAGTAAATGCTTGCTAAGGGGGCCCACTTAGTAAGTATCTGTAGCTAATTAGTTAGATGTTCTTTTCTACTGATATCCAGTTAGCCTTCATCTTTGAAGTTTTTATACAAACTCAGTCTTGTACTGCTCCTGCAGCATAGAGAGTCCATCCCTGTGACTGTTCTTGTAGCATAAGGCTAGTTCATGGTTTGTGCTTCAGTCGTAGCTGTTATGGTTTCTATTTTAATCAAGTATAGTTGAGTTAAAGAATTCCGCATTACCATTCTGTGGCTTAGATAGAATTTCTTTCTAGTATGTATTTTTGCTAAGATTTGACCGAAACAAGTTCCTAGTGCATATATTTTTCCACGCCATTTAAAGTCTACGTCCCCTGGTTTGACAAGTAAAATGAATGTCCACAGAGAGATATTAGTCACCTGTCAGAATGTCCAATTCCCAGGAAAGTTTTACTGTGATATTCATATACTTTTGTGAGTGCGAGCCAGTAGGTTTGTCTTGGTTTCCTTTTACTATCTCCTAGCACGAGGGTTTGGTCTACGGGTACCACATGGCTGGGTGAATTGTGCACCTTACACTATTGAGCTTACTCTACTTGTTCATGATTGCAGGATCTTCTAGTTCGAAGAGCTCATATGTATTTGTGGATATGTTACTTCTCTTATGTTCATTGTACTAGTGAGACACTTTGTATTTATACTCCTCATTTGTAATTGAGAAGGGTCCGTGTATTTTATAATTATAATGTTTTGTATGATCTACCTCATCTTGGAGATGAGATTTTTAATGTTATATTGTTCTAATGTAATCTTTGAAATATTTCATTATTTTACTTTGTATATTATACAATGGGTTATTTCTTTGATGTATGTTGTTTATCATGAGTTAATTTCATATCCTATGGTTAGATTAATTTTGTAAGTTTTGGGATTCACATGTAGACATGTTGTGTGGCCTAGAGGATGTATGTGTTTAGAGTAGATTACTTTACTTGTTATTGTTACTCTCTTAAAGAAAAAAATTAGTTGCACTTTCATAGTGTTGCATCATCCTCTAGGTTACGTGGCAGGGTCTTACAATATATTTGAGCTATTTAAGATTAAACTAGTTATATTCATACAATATAAAAGAGAGCTTTCTTTTTCATTAGTCTTCTTAGAGAAATTCACATTTGAAAGGCACACTCTTAGTTTTAGAAGAAAATTTTAAAGATCATATTCCCAACAAGGAAGATAGTGAAGGTAGTCACCTTTTAGAGAATTGAAAGTGGTGTGCTTTTAATTACCTCTAATAAAATTCACACATTTGGTGGATTTTCAATATATTTGTATCAAACAATGTGGCATTATGCTTAATAATACTTTTTTTTTTATACTTGAAGGATCTAAAGGAACTTCCATAAGGGCCTAACACTACTGGTATCCCATTAATTTTCTTAAAATTTCCTATAAATTCATTGTGAAAGACATAACTAGAAGGATTTTAAAATATTTATAAAACTAGAATGTAAGGTTAGAATAAACTAGGTTCCTTTGTAGGAGATTTATCCTCTTGAAACATAGAAAATTGGAAGGGATCCTAGGTCACAAGTCCTTCAAACAATAGGATTCAAGGCCTTTTCCTAGGGTTTCATTGATATGAAGATCAACAAGGTGTATAAATTGAATTTCAACCATGAAGGTGAGCCAATCAAACCTAGATATCCATCTATAAGTGATGTGAAATTTATTGGAATTGATTTACCTTGACTAACCTAATTCAATTATGTGTCATAATTATTGATGTGGATGTCAGTCACACACCAACAGATAGATAAATTCTCATAGGTGTACTATGGGGACCTATCTTTCTTGAAAGACATCACTAGGAAAACCTAAATCTAAGGAAAATGATCTTGATTCCAAGGCTCGTTTATGTCATATCTTGATGCACTAGGTTCACTTAGGGTTCATTGTGGTAATTTTTTTAAACACGAGGAGGTAAATGGTCATTAACTAGTTTGCATATATTGTAGACATAAAGCATAATCTCGGTCTAGTCATTCAAAAACTTCATGAAATCAAAAGATTTGCAACAATATTTCATGAAATTCAAATATCTTGCATACATTCAAGTATATTTAGCATTAAGCATTCAAAAATTTCATGGAATCAAAATATTTGTAATAAAAGTCCATGCATTTATGATTTTTGGAATATTTTTTAGAATATAAAATGTCTATTCTATAATAAAGCATAATAAATTAATGAAAAGGTAAAATTTCTCCAAGGTATTATCCATGCATGCCTCATGAAATAACCAAACCAAAGAAAACCATTCCATAGTCACCAGATTGCTTCACAGCTAGGCACAAAATGATGCAAGAGTTTAAATAAAATGGGATTATTTGTTATTAGATAGTGTCAATATGCACCCTTAAACATGACAACACACAATATTTTCCAATAGGAACAAAAAGACAACTACATAAGAATTCATTTCAAGAAATAGCTTTGAAATTGGATTTGAGAGTATTAGTTAACTTCTAATGAAACATACTAGTTTTTAGTCTAGAATGGAATATAAAAGAAGAATAGGTACAAAACTTGAAAAAGTTTTGGTTCTATGACATCCACAAATTATAAAATTAAAAAATAAAATAAAGCATTAAACAAACTTTTATAGGAACAAGGCCCCAAAGATTTTAAACTTTGTCCCATCAAAGAGAATTAGATAAGCAAAATAAAATGTAGCATGAGGCAGGTGATAGTTTTCATTAGAACTTTCTAGGAAAATTCAAAGATATTTGGAATTCTTCATCAGTAGAAATCTTCAAGCTTTGGGCCCCAGGTTGTGAGTACTTTGCAAAAAGATAAGATTGTTAGCACTCTTCAAAACTTGGGACTAACTTCCTTTATTTCCTAATTGGGAACAAACTTGTAAAATTCATTTCAAAACTATATACATGCACAAAATGTCTAACATTTGATATCAGAGTATCTACTCTTCCTCATTGAACTTTAGTTTTGATGATGCATCTTCACCTCTCCTTTGTTGATATTCTCATAAAGTAATCAACACATGATGTATACATTCTTTTGGAATGCCTTGGATCCCTTTCCAACTATATTTATGCCTAGCATACTCTTCTCATATTTGAATGATGTTTTCATTTCTTTGCACCACCTCTATCTCATATCTAATCATAGCATTCCTACACTTTATGATTTCATCTCTAACCTCCTTATTTAATGACTAAATAGGATCCCTATTCACCTTTTCAATCCATTTCTACTTCTTTATCATCCTATCCTAAAGTGTGGGGATCATATCTTTGTTGAGCTAGCATTTCAATAAATCTCTCATCTTTATCCATCAACTTCTTACATGTCTCAACTAACATTTTCAAATTCTTCTACACATTGTAGCAAAGTGTCACTTCCATAATTCAATTGTTTTCTCTACTTCTTAAATACCATAACTTATTTTTGTGTTTTTCTCATTCACCAACTCTTAGATATCCATCTGAAGAAGATATTTTAGACTTTTCCTCTCAGCATCAGTCTATTCTTGGAAAGAGAAGCATTCACCTTCAAGTATTTTGAACTTTTCACACCAATGGTATGATTCCTTTGGAATCCCAATTTCATCCTTTATTAATCTCTTCTCCTTGCATTAATAGGTACTCCATCCATTCTTGAAATAATCTTACCCTATGGTTAACTGTTCTAATGGCATCTACTTTCTCCTTAGACATTAGTATTAGATTCTATGGCAATTCAATTTGTGTTTGACTAGATTTGGCTAATGACTTGATTAAATTGTCTAAGAAAGAAATCCATTCCTTTAACTCTATTTACTTATGCTTACTCTTATGTAATCTAGTGATATTTGTTTCTAAATTCACTTTCATCTCTTCTAATTTCTATCCCTATGATGAATGTCCTAAATCAAATTTTGTCACCCTATAATACCTAGGTGTTATTTCATGCTTACTATTATCTCCTATTGATGTAGCTATTTAGAGAGTTCTCCCACCATCTATATTCCTTTTCATATCATGTCATATCTTCACTCTAACTCTAGGCTTAATGATCTCTACTTGTATTAAAATTTTGAGATCTAGAGGCATGAGTTCCATCTCCAATGGTAAAGCCATTTCCTTGACTAGCCAGTCAGGTACTTCTTCATTCCATTTTTCCTCTCCATTAATATCGCATTCATGATGATAAGTATGTCTAGGAAATTCATCTCTTGAACTTTCAACATTACCTATTAGAAGTCCTAGAAATTGAATACCTTTTGTCCTCATTAGCATGGATTTTGGATTACCTTAGTCTATCACTATCTCTTCCTTTTTGAGACACATTTTTTTTTCCTGCCATGTTCTCAATGTCATCACTTGGAACATTATCTTCCTATTTTCCTAAAACATCAAGATTCTCATCATTTGTGAGTTCACCTCCCAATTTCTGTGAGGACTCTATATTTTTATTCTTATATCATATTTATCATATTTTCCTAGAAGTCTATGGTTGCTCAAAATTCTATTTATTTAATCCTTGTGGAAGCTAATCATCAACAATATCTTCTTTATCAAAATTACCAATAGGGTTTTGACCTATAGTATCCCCTATTCCTCTTTCATCCATTTCTTTAGGGTTTCCTACTTCTGGGGAAAGTGACCCTCTTATGAAATCTTCTTCTTCTTTGTTTCTAGGATATAACCATGTTTTCAACACTTCTTACAATACTAGCTAGATCATAGGACCTCCTTTAGATCTCTTTTCCTCAAACTGTTTCATCTTGGCATTTAGTTTCTCCAAATTTATTTTAACTTCTTCTTTAGTTTTTTCAAAATATTCCTCTTGAATTATAGGAAGGGCTTGTCTCATTGCTGCCATATTGACTAAAGTTGGAGAAGCAAACATATCTACTACATCTTGAGATGTAGATCTTGACTTCTCGAATGTATGCGTTTTCATTCTTACCTCCTCACAAGTCATGGCTAAGCATTTGAATTTATTGTGGAAGAAAATTCCACCTTTTGCATCTCCACTACATTTGATAGATTGGGAATAGTCTCTTTATGCTAGCCAAGCGACATCCTTAAAATTCTTTCTAGCTTGAAGTATCAATAATTTCTTCCTCACTTTTCTTAGCTTCCCATGTTTCTACAATATTTCTTTTATTTTTAGCAGTCCTTCCATACCTTAACTCAACTATTAACTGCTACATTCTCTTAACATTATGTGGGTATGTGGGATCTATCGTAACTTCTTTCAATGCTTCATTATAACCATTAATATAGTACTAAGTATATTCCAATTTATTATTTGAAATCTCCTTGATGGTTGTTGTCTCCTTATTTGTATAATTTGGGTCTAGGATTGGTTCATAAAAATATTTCTATATCATAAATTTTATTGAACACCTCACCATTATATGTATCTAGTTGCTTTAGAAAATCATGAAATCTAAGAAGCCTTGATGCTTGTAGTGAAAACCTATGGTATGACCACTTCCTTACATCATGCTAATCATTGCAATTATGCCAAAAATCCTCTAGATCATAGACATGAGCATACTTTCCACTTATTAGCCTCGAAATGTTTCCTTTGAACTCTTTTTTTTTTCTAGAGTGTAATGAACTCCAAATTATAAAGTTTGAACTCCTCACACATATCAACATTTCTTTCCTCCACAAATTTGTAATTCCCAATTGTGATAGGGAATTTGATAGAATTTTTCTTACCTACTTGTGCAAAAAGAGCATGAGATAGTTGCATCTATCTCACCAATTCTAGTAACATTTTTTCCATTGCATACATATGTAGCATGGAGGGGTTTCCTGAGAATCCTTCCACCTTGATATATATGAAAGTGATAAATTAAATATACCATCCCCCAACCAACTGGCTAACACTTTGTTCTTCCAAGGACAATATTTTTGCTTTATTGCCTTCCATTAGTCTTAGTAGCCTCATAGAAAACCCATCATTTACCCTCCAATAATGTTTGCAATATTGGTGAGTATTTATTTAGGGCATATGAGCATAAATCAAATTATTCTCTAGTTCTCTGCCCATGGTACCAACTCTATTAAGTCCTTGAATATTTTCCTTTAGGGTGGAGGAATAAATAACATATGATGACATGTCAAACCATTGGGTTTTCAAGAATGTTATTATCTATTCACACAAATTTTCACTAATAAAATTCCTCTAGTGAATGTCCACATGACCTTCCATCATTTGAATAACTATGATCCCAAACATCCAAGGTTCAAATTTGTTTAAATTCTTGATTCCAACAATCATGCTGAATAGGGTTATCATGTCTTGAACATCCTAGATAAATATTTGTAGACATGCAAAATTAACATTATCCATTCAATTGGGTCCATTCATCAAGTAAACCAGATTCACATCCATCCACCCATCAGGTAAATCAGGTTCATCATCCATTTAAATTAAATAAATCAATTTTAATCAAACCATAACATCTCATCTTTCATAAACCATCTTCTAATTTCATCTCATGCAAATTAATCCACCTTATCTTGCATCATCCCTTTAATTAAATAAATCAAACATTCATTTAATTAAGTCCCAAATGCATTTTCAATTCCTTTTGATTTAAATAAATTCAAATATTCAAGTCAAATAAGTCAAACTCACCTAATCATCATTTAAGCTAATCTAATCTTGATTAACCTAACCTAACCACCCATCACATCCTCTAGCTTTTCCCACTTGCACAAATAAATCAATTTATTGATTTATTAAAATCCTTATTTTCTTTCAATTTGGCATAAAAATAGAATATTCCCCAAAGTTTGAAAATGATGACAAGTTGACTTGTCCCTTCCAACATTGCAATAACTTCTCTATTTCATGTACCACACTCAACATTTATATCACAATTTCAAATTTGAAATTTCCCTCTCTTGGGCACATTGGCCAAAACTTGCACATTCCTCAACCTATGGCAAGTGTACAAGTGGCCTCTTTTCATTGGTTTATATTTAGTCCCACATTCATCCATTTGGCCATTCTCTCATCAAAATATTCTATAAATGAAGGGCCTCATTCCTCATCAACTCATTTACATCTTCATGCAAAGTTACTCTCTTAGTTTGAGAACTAATTTTTCTCTTCATCATAGTACATTTGCATCATTTCAGTTTTTAGCAAGGATTGGGAAAGGGTCATTGGCACATTTGACGCCAATCCAATATGGAATAGGTACTTTGTCTTGCTTCTATATGTTTATTTGATCCTCTTTGTTAGTTGTTTTCATCTTTGGGGCATGATATTGTTATTTCATAGAAGCATTTGATGAATTTAAACATGACTAACACTTTCTTGAGGTTATTAGAGTTTGTGCATATTTTGAATGGTGCTTCATATTGGTGCTAGAAGGAGGGCTACTAGGATTTTCTTCACAGTTGCACATAGATTTTCTTCACATTGGCTCATAGATTTTTTTTTCTTTTTTACATTTGTTGTGCATTGTTTATTAGTTGGGAATTCATGAAATTTTCTATATCCATATTACATTTCTTTGAATAAGTTTTATATAACTCACCTTGTCTATACTCTTACCTTTTGAAAATGTTTCTATCTGGCCACTTTTGAGTATAGCTCCTGCAAGAAAAGAATGACATATTCACCTACAACTTGTAGGCACAGTCAACAAGTTACCACAAAATTTGTGAGTACTTTTTTTTCAAATAAAAATTTTCATTATCAATCATTCAAACCTGGCATAAGAAAATTAAAAGCACATGAAGATTGTCTCTAAAAGTGTTAAACTCTTTTTAACATTTTGACATTTTGTGCTTTAGTACTTTGCATAAGGAATAAACTTGCAAGAAGATATTTATCTGTAAAGGAAACCAAATGAATATATCATATATCATAGCTAAATCATATATCACATAGCTATCTATTCTCCAATATGTAATAATTATCAGTCGCTATCTATAAGAATAGAATGAATGTAATGATACAAGATATGCTTGGCATGTGAAAATGAGACCATATAGGTGTAGGTGTCCTCTATTTTCTGGCCCATCCCTTCCTCCTCCTATACTCGCAACCTTTTCTCCTCTTATGTGACATTCCTTGACTCCCTTGGTTTTCCTGATCAATTCATGGACTCGCCTTCAATATGCCTCTTTTTTTTCACTTGGTCCTAGTCATAAAATCCTATCGCCCCTACTCTTTTAATCTGTACTTTAGCATTGGGCATTATACAGTTGAATTCTGTTCACAATTTTAAATTTGTGCCATGTCACTGACCAGCATATAAACCAAAATAAAATGAAATCATATTCGACAAAGTAGTTTCGAATAAAATAGCTTTTTAGGTTTATTATAGCCTCCATGATTGTCTTACTTGTTTTCATTGATTGAAAAGCTAGCTTGGGATTTGAAATCATACCGGATGGGTATTTTCTCCATCTCATGCAAATCTGATTGAAAAAGTGTTACTTATGGAAATCATTAAAAGGTCGACAATGTATGTAGTCTCCTTGACTTGATTTTGGAAGGCATCCATTTAAGATATTCACATCCATTTTTTGCTAGCTCCTATAGAAGTGCGTTATTGTACGAATGAAGAACTCATTGTCAAACATCCATTTATTTCTAGCTATAGCAGTGGGCCCAAGATTTGGTGATTGCATCAAACACTGCATCAACATGAGCGCGAAACTGAGAGGTGTGTTTGCCATCATTGTAGGGAAGAAGGTAATTTTGAATTGACTATGGAGGTATCTACAACAACCTATGGTCATTTTTTTCTATTGTTATTATCAAGAAACTTTGTCTTGTACCGCTAGACAAGCAAGTAAGTCACATTGGGTAAGATAAATCAAAACCTGTAAGTACTACGCACTTGTGTTAAGTCTTATCTGATTTGTTGTCACTAAGTATGGTATAGGGATGTCAACACATTCATCCTTATCCAAGCATTTATGATCCCTGAACACACATTTATTTTATGCTGCTTTCTAAGGTCACACGCATACTTGAAGCTATTAAGTTTTTTAAAACTAAAGATTGTTGGGATCTACCTGTGGCGTGGAAAAGAAGATATGAGGATCTTCTCTTTATTGTGCTATTTTACCTTTTGAAAGGACATGTCTGAAAGTAGTTTGATATTGTTGTTTCCTATTTATGATAGATATCAAAACGTAGATACAATTTGATTCGATGGTTGTTGGAAATTGACTTTTGTTGGTCAATATTTTAGTTATTACCTTGACTCAAAATTCATGCTTTGATAAAACTAATCAACATTCAAATTTGGAAATACTTCAAAATTTGAAAGAGATCCCCACCATTGCCCTCAAATTCCCTTCAAATTGCCTATTTTTTTAACAAAGTTGGTGGGTGCAATTTTAAACTAGCCAAGTTGCATCATGTAGAAAATTTTTAGGTGGCAGTCCTAGTGTTATCTTTACACATGTCAAAGGATTTTTTAGCTATCCTTTTGTAAGCTTGCTAAATAGATCCTTCTAATATGACATAAATAAATAACTTGGTCATGTTCTAGTTTTATTTTGACCTGGTCGCACCCACAAAAGGATATAAAAATCACAGTAAAACATTTCCTAGGAATTGGACATTCCAACAGGTGACTAATATCTCTCTATGGATTTTCATTTACTTGTCAAACCATGGGACATAGACTTTCAATGGCGCAAAAAAATATATGCACTAAGAACTAGTTTTAGTCAAAGCTTAACAGAACTAAATACTAGAAAGGAATTATATCTACGCTATAGGAAGGTAATGCAAAGTTCTTTAACTCAACTATGATTTAATTAAAATAGAAACCATAATAGCTATGACTGAAACACAAACCATGAACTAGCCTTATGCTACAGGAACAGGCATAGGGATGGATTCCCTATGCTGTAGGAGCAATACAAGATTGAGTTTGTATGAAAACTTCAAAGATGAAAGCTAACTGAAGATCAACAGAAAATAACAGCTAACTAACTAGCTACAGATACTTACTAAGTGGGCCCCCTTAGCAAGCATCTACTGATTACACAGGTGCTGAACTCAGAACTTCATCAAACTTTATTCATGAAAATAGAATGATATACATTGCTTTGTTGATATAGAAACTAACAACAAACTCTGTCTCTTGTCAAACAGATTCTGCTTTTCATTATCATATTGATTCTTACATGATATCTACTATCACTATGCTTCTATCTTATTCTAACTATCCTCTCCCTTCTCACTCACACAGGAGGAGTACTTTATTAAAAATTAGGAGAGCAAATAACTAACTAACCCTATCAAAGAAAGATGTGTAAGTAAAGTGTATCCCAGAATCAAGAAACAAGCTTCATAAATGAATTTATCCATTCAACCCAATCCAGAGAGAATCTAGCGCTCCTCTCTTTCCAGATTGAATGTCATTAAAAATATTTCCCAAAAGTTTCGGTCAAAGAGTCCTCACTAGAGCTTCCTCGAAGTCGTGCAGGAAATAGACTTTACTGCAAGGCCGAGATTGGTTGCACTTGACTTGATCATTCTTCAACAACCTGCAAAAAAAAAGGTAACATATGCGAAAGAAAAGGCGTATGGCACATACACAATATCCATTCATTAATCACATTTAAATCTATTTCATCATTCAAAAACTATATGCGATATACCAGTCATTTAGGGAGTCAATGGGATAATAAATGTAGTCAAGTCAACACAATAAGCTACATGAATATGAAAATATTTTGCTATAGGATATCCTAATAAAAGGTTTCAACAGAGTTTAAACAACCACAAATAACAAGAGTAAAGATATTAAAAGTCCATTATAATATCCAACTATGAGCACATTTTGGGCTCATCACTGCCCCCTACTTAGCTTGATGCTGGTCCTCCAGCATTAACTTTTCTAGTAGTTTCTCTGAAATCAGTGGTTACAGGATGAATTTGAAATGGATTTCCAAACCTGTAATAAAATCCTTTGAAAGCATGGCACCTTTCATACCTTCGGTCTTCTAAATCATCACTAAGATTTGTAGCCTGGTGAGGATAAAGGGGCCACATTAGCACAGGAGGTCTAAATGTCAATGGCAACCATAGTTCCAATCTCTTTTGAAGTCCCAACTATATATATCTGCTTGATCGTTTAAGAGTTATTGTGAAATTTAGGGGACTGTGTGGTTCTGATTTTCTTAGCCCAACAGTTAATCTTTCCCACCTTTTCTCACTTGTGGTGTATGCCAGTCTCCAAAATGAATATGATTGTTCCTGAAATTCATTATATACCTATTTCCTAAGATCAAATATCTTCTCTCTAGCTGTAATATTATTAATGCCATATATCAGAGTGAACCAGTCTTTCAACATTGCATGGGGATTTGAACTTTGAGAGTGTAATGGAACAAGCTCATTTCTCTCAGCTTCCTCATATATTTCCCATTGCCTGCCATAATTCGCTTCATTTGCTACCCATGACATAAATGATCTCAAATGGATATCACCAATATAGAGAAGAGGGTTACATTCTATTTCAAATGGAATTAAAAATCCATGTAAATAGAATTCACACAGAGAATTTCTTAACCAATTAGGGGCTGCCTGGTATGCTTCATAAAATTCTTTAGCAGTGTGAAGTATATGATCTTGATTTCTGGAAATTCTCATTAGTTGAAACCATAAGAACTGTTCCTTAAGGCACAAAGCATAAACTCTGGGTGGTGGTCTACATTCCATGATCTGACCAGTTACTTTTAACATTTCATCCATTTTTGCTTTCAATTCAACAATTTCCTGTTTTTGACTTTCAATTTCCTTTTTCAGTTTCTTCCTTTCTACCTCCCATAGACTTTGTTGCATGTCAGTCTAGGCTATGTGCCGGAAAGTCAGGGTTTGCAATGTAACTGTTTCCCAATTAGCTTTGACATATTCCAGAAACTCAATTAAATTTTTTTTCTTATAAACAACAATGGTTTTGCAAGTTGTAGGATGAAATATAGCTTCACTAGGTACATTTAATTGTTCAGTCTGTTCTTTCTCATGCTACAAGATGAATTTTGGTTGCTGTGGTGGAGAAGACTATGCTTCCTCCGAAAATTGCATAGTAGCGGTAGCCAAGTCATCAAGATTTGGTAACCCTTGCTCATTATGCCCTATTTCTTTTGTCTCAACTTGTTCTTCTTTAGGAACGAATGAACTCTATGCAGCATTTTCAGACACATTCTAAGAAACATCAAATTCAAACTCTATAGACCCTTCTGAAATTACAATAACCTCTGGTTGAGGTGAAGCAGGGGAGGTCTTACATTATTTCCTTGTGGAAACTCTTCTTGGCATTGATGCAGCTGTAGGAGGTGTTCTGGTAGCCTTCCTCTTTCTGGTCTGCTTAGAGGATTCTGCCCTACCAGAGGATGATGGTGAACTGGTGATAGCAACAGATGTTACTGTAGGAGAAGGGCATTTCCTTTTTTGAGAATGGGGGTCAGATTCTGGAGACTCTTCTACCTTTTTTTCCCTTCTCTCTCCTAGTGGCAGACCTAGTTTGTATCCTAGCAAAGGATTCAGGTGCAAGAGCTGCAGGACCAGGTGCTATAGGAGTAGATGACCCTTGCCTTGCTCTACTGGTAGACGCAATTTCTTTCTTCTTTTTCTGAGGCTATGGGGTAAGTACCCTAGGGGGTTGTGGAATTTGCAAGCTCTTTTGGGCAACGAATTGTTTCCAGGAAAGAGGTGAAACATCTCTCAAAGAGCGTTCAATTAGTAATTTGATAAGGCCATGGTGAGCAATAGAATTATCTTTCCCTTGTTGTGTTCTGTGGGCACTTTGTTCTAGAAATTTTAACAGGAAATTCAAAACATTTACAACTAACCCATGCCTCATATGGCTTAATAATTTGAAATGATAAGAATGCAGGTAGGAGAAATGACCTTCACTGGTTAAATACCTAATTATGTAAGCGGCATATTTTGAATAAGGAGGAGGCAACGATACCCACTTACATCCCTACTTGGAGACTTCCAAAGGTCCATCAGTGGGCATTGAAAACTTAGCCCTTGTAGCAGCAGCATATGAAGAAAAATTTTCTCCAAAGGCTGGAAGCCCGGTTACTTCAACAATTTTGTTTTTAGTTGCAACAACCATTATACCCCATACAGTAGCTTCCCCTTCAGAAAGGGTTCTCAAAAATTCTCCACCAGCCTCCTCATCAAAAACATTTAAACTCAAAAAGTAGTTTAACCATCCATAGAGGCTAAATGCGTGGACTGTCTGAGGATTTTGTAGTAACAATTCATGAGCTATAGGCTCATGTCGCACCAACTGACCACCCATGTTCACAGTTTTCCCTTAGCTAAACTCAATTCCTTACTGAAAATTCAAATTCTCTATTTCCCTTTCTGTTCTAGTTTTTTCTTCTGTTGTGTCGTCACATTTCTTTTCTTTTCAAAAAATGAACTTTTTGAACAAGTAGTTTTAATCATAATTTACAAGAAAAACATGCAATAAAGAAGGACATGCGATCATATTTGGAAAGTACTAGAAAAATAATAAAGAAAGGTTATTGGCACAATTATGGCAGCAGTGAAAAGATAGGTTTTAAAAGGTGGATTACCCCACCCCCTACTTAGAGTATGACATGTGTCCTCACATGTACTAAAGAATAGGCAGAGATTGGGTAATAATGACTGATACTGTCATAGCAGTAAATGAATAGAATAAAATAAATCAAATATGTGATAACAAAAGATATGGCATACCTTTGGATGTACGTGTGAAGAAAGATGACGACATCTGCATGAGTTGACAATTGGGAATGATATTATAATTAAGGGTGATGTGGGCAGACAAGAAGAATGGATGGAATGAGTAGATGGGATGGATGGATGGAAGATAAGGAAGTGAGATGGGGGCGATAAATGAGAATGGAGAAAAAGGGGTTTCCTTTTTTAAAAAGAAAACCTTTATTATGAGCATGCTTTTTCAAAATTACCTTGAAGCTGCAGGAGAAAGGCTAAAGCCTTCAGTTGTAGGAAGAGTAGCAGGAGGAACTTGAATGAACCTCTACATGAATTCTTTCTTTGATACTAGTTTATGGTATAACTGGAGTCGGTGGCTATTAATGAGAAATTTGAAACAGATTGGATCAATTGTCACCAACTGTACAGCTCCATTGTCGAACACATTCTCAACTTCATAGGGACCAAGCCAGCGTGTTGTGAGCTTACCCTAGTTTTCTTAATATTTGGAATCATATAACAAAGCCCAATCACCAGCAGAAAATTTCCTGGTTTTGATGTGTTGATCATGCCATTTCTTCCTTTGCTGTTGGATTGCTTTTGTATGTTGTAGGGTGGATTTTCTCATTTCGTCCAAAGCATTTAGCTGTAGGAGACGGTCCTTTTGTGCTTCAAATATTTCCATATTGAGTTCAAGAGCTGTCCTCAAAGTTTTGTGCTCAAATTCAATAGGCAACATGACTATTTTTCCATAAAGCAGCTCAAAAGGTGTAAACCCAGTTGTTGTCTTCCATGTAGTTCTGTAGGCCCAAACTGCTTCAGGAATTCTATTGCTCCAATCTCTTCTATGGATCTGCACTATTTTTGTTAGGATCGCCTCAATTTCCCTATTTTTCACCTCCGCTTGACCATTGGCTTGAGGGTGATAGGGGTTGGACTTCCTATGTTTGATTTTATAGTCATTCATTAGTGCAGTGATCAAATTTGATGTGAACTGAGCTTCTTGATCAGTTACAAGCTCTCTGGGAACTCCAAATCTGATGAAAATTTGTTTATACAGAAATTCAGCAACTTTGTTATCCCAAGCATGAGTCATAGCTTTTACCTCAACCCACTTTGTTACATAGTCCATGTAAACTAGAATGTATGACTTGCCATTTGATGGTGGATCAATTGGTCCCACAAAATCCATTCCCCATTTATCAAAAGGGGTGACTATTACATGTGGGTATAGTGGCATTTCATCTGACTTGGTTGGTCTTCCCATATGCTAGCATCTGTCACATTTCCTTGTATAGGCCACATCATCCTTGTGTAATGTTGGCCAGTAATAACTTGTTGTAAGAATCTTCATTGATGTTCTCTTTGCTGCAAAATGTCCCCCACATGGTTCATCATGGCAAGCATGAAAAATATCATAAGTCTCATCTTCTCTTACACATCTTCGCATTACTTGATCAGGTCCAGTATAAAACAGACAATTTGCGATCCATAAAAAGTTAAAACTTTTCTCTATTAATAATTTCTTTTCTTTTGGAGAAAAATGAGCTGGTATTCTATTTGCTGCTAGATAATTGGCAATGTCTACATACCATGGTGTATGTGTAGCAATGGAAAAAAAATTTCATCTGGGAACCTATCATCAATGACCTCGTGTTCAACAGGTGCAACTGATTGAAGTCTTGATAAAAAGCCAGCTATAACATTAGTTCTTCCTAGTTTGTCAATGATTGTAATGTCAAATTTTTGTAACAACAGGAGCCATCGTGCCAATCTACCAGAGATGGCAGGTTTGTTCATCAGATACTTGATTACTGCATGATCAGTGTGTATGAATATCTGATAACCTATAACATAATGCCTAAATTTATTCAAAGCATACACTACTGCAAGCAATTCCTTTTCTGTAACAGTATAGTTGAGCTCAAGACCTTGAATGTTCTTGCTGATAAAGTAGATAGCATGCTCAATTGAATTTTCTTTTTGACTTAAAACTACTCCTATACCAAAATCAGAGGCATCAGCATGTATGTGAAATGGAAAATTCCATTTGGGACCTTGAAGAACAGGGGCTTGAGTAAGCAAGTCCTTTAGTTGTAGGAAAGATTTTTCACAGGCCTCTTTCCACTCAAATTGAGAATCCTTAGTTAATAGGGCATAAAGTGGACTAGCAATTTTACTGAAGTCTTTTTTCAACCTTCTATAATACCCTGCATGGCCAAGAAAACTTCTGACATCTTTTTGTTTTGCAAGAGTTTGTAAATTCTGAATTACTCCAATTTTAGCAGGGTCGGCCTGAATTCCATTCTTTGAAATATGATGACCTAGAACAATACCTTCTTCCATCATTAGAAAACACTTTTCACTGTTTAGAGACAAATTTTGCTCTCTGCTCCTTTCCAATACCTTTTTTAAATTCACCAGTGCTTCTTCAAATGTGACTCCATAGGTAGTGAAATCATCCATATAAATCTCCATATAGTCATGAGATATATCAGTAAAGATACTAATTACTGCTCTCTGAAATGTTGTTGGCGCATTGCATAGACCAAAATGAAAGACTGAATAAGAAAATGTTCCCCATGGACAGGTAAAAGTGGTCGTATCTTGATCTTCAAGGGCAATTTTTATTTGATTGTACCCACTGTAACCATCCAAAAAGGAAAAATATCTTTTGCCAGATAGTGAGTCTAGTACTTGATCTACAAAAGGTAGTGGAAAGTGATCTTTTTTAGTGGCATTGTTCAACTCTCTGTAATCTACACACACTCTCTATTTTCCACCTTTCTTGGGGACAATGACTAATGGAGAAACCCATTGACTGTCAGAGATTGGATAAATAAAACCAGCATCAAGCAACTTTTGAAGCTCACTTTTAAGTATTTCTCTAAGTGTTGGATTTACTCTTCTTTGAGGTTGTCTGACTAGTAAACAATCTTCTTTGATATATATCCTGTGAGTACAAACTCAAGGATATATTCCTTGCATGTCCCCATATTCCCATGCAAAAGCTTTATGGTGATCTTGTAGCATTTTTAATAAGTCAACTTGTTGAGATTGTGACAGCTTGTTGTTTATATTCAAACAGTGACCTGGAGACAATTCTATCTGCTTAATGAGATTACTCATAGAATTTATAGGTGATGTTTGTACCTCTTGTGGAAGCAAGTTATGAAAAATTGTTGGAAGTTTAGGCAGTGAACTCTCAGAATTTGGTTGCTGCAGGAAACATTGTAGATGGCTGCCACTTGGATCAAATGAACTACCTGTATCAGAGTTAAACTATAGAATTTGAAAAAGCAAGGAATCCTCACTCTGAAGTTGTGAGAATGGATCATTTTGAAGCATCATTAATTGAGCCAAGGAATTGGCTTCTTTGGTTTCTTCCCCCACATCTGGCCAAACAGGTTGGGAAAAATCTAGTTGAACCTCTGAGAAAAAGGTGGTTTGTCTTGGCTTTGCAAAACAGGCTCCTTAGAAACCGTATCAGGTATAAGCATACGCTCAGTAGGCACAGCAGGTGCAGTAGATTCTTCAAAAGGAGAATCTAGTATTTATGTAATTAGAGGTAGTTTTGGAATAGGTAAAGTGGTTCCAGAACTCAAATGAATATTATTTATGTTTAAGGCATAAGCTTGATATTGGTTGGCTTCAGCAAAATATGTAGGCTGCAATGGCTGCTATTGTTGCTTATTATTGAGATTTGGCAACGGCTGGGCAGGCATAGGTGTTTACTTTGGAGGGCCAGGATTTGTGGTAGTTGTTGTAGGAGGTGGCATGAGGGCCTGTGGTTGTGGCTGTGGAAGCTGCAGGAATCCAGGGGACTAGTTTTGCCATTGCTGAGGACCTCTCCATTGAGGATTTCGCTGCCAATTACCTGAAGGTGGGGTCCATTGTTCTTGTGGCTACTGCCAGCCACCTTGAGGAGATTGCCATGGTGGGGTCTGATAGTTAGGCCAACTTGGTTGAGGTGGATTCCAGGGTGGTGGTGGTCCATATGCATGTTGCCATTGGTTATTATAACCAAAATAAGGATTACCAAAAGTTAAAGGATCTTGAGGCATACCTTGTCTTTGGGCCCATGGTCTCCTTTGTGCAACAAAGAACACTTGATTATCATCACCTTCTACTAGCTTGAAGTCAGTAGGTAGTTGCCTAGCTTCCAAATTAGCCACCATCTTGCATCTATAGTCATGTTTCTTCTGTCTGTAGTATGGACAGAACTCGGCCAAAACTGCCTCAGCTTCCTCATGTTTCCTTCGAGCTTGCATGGTGTCCAGTTGTGTAGCCATATTATTAATGATATTATGTTTGAAGTCAGATAGCAAATTTGTTATCTCCATCCGAGAAACTCCACCAGAAGGAGACTTCCCCATTGTAGCATGATGACCTCGACCTTTCTTAACTATTGCTCAAGAGTAGTTAAGACATATTTTCTTTATATCATCCCAAGGAAATTGGGTTATATCACCTCCTCCCATCAGATCCAGGGCGTCTATATAGGCATCACTAATTCCCCTTAGAAAGAGTAGTTTCTGAGAGTCCTCGTTGAGAGTATGGTTTGAGTTCCTCTTTAGTGAAAAAAAAAGTCTGGAAATATAATCTTCCAAACTCTTATCCTCCTTCTGTTGAATTTAAAATATGTCATCACCTTTGCTGGCACTCTTACAATATTCCTTATACTTCTCAAGGAATTTAGTCTGCATTGCTGCCCAACTATCAACGACGCCTCTTCCCAGACTCATGAACCATCTGAGAGCTCCCTCCTTCAAGGTGGAAGTAAATAACTTCAATTTATGAGCGTCTGTGTTGTAGTCATAACTGCGATAGAGGACATCAAACTTAAAAAGAAAAGTTTCAGGGTCCTCTGTGACTAGGCCATAGAATTTTGGAAGTAGTGAAGAAGGTATATTCTTAAGATTGTCAGCATCTCATTAGGGAACAATGGGAAACTCAAAAGTAGTAGGTGGATTATTAGGTGGGTTATTTGCCATGTTTGCTTGCTGGAATAACAAAATGAATGGGTTTGCCTCAGGTTCGTTGTCAGTTGGGTCAAATGGTAGTTCAACAAATAGGTTTTTAGGGAGGAATCTTCCCAATGCGTCTCTTCTTCTTCTATGCATGCAATACGATGAATAGTGGATTGAAATATTTTGAAAATTTTTAACTAACAAAAAAAAATGACTTCGGACAAATTCTTAGCTGGACGCCTCCCCGGCAATGGCGGCAAAAATGGTCGTGCCCACAAAAGGATATAAAAATCACAATAAAACATTTCCTAGGAATTGGACATTCCAACAGGTGACTAATATCTCTCTATGGACGTTCATTTACTTGTCAAACCAGGGGATGTATACTTTAAATGGTGTGGCAAAATATATGCACTAAGAACTAGTTTCAGTCAAAACTTAACAGAACTAAATACTAGAAAGGAATTCTATCTACACTATAGGAAGGCAATGCAAAGTTCTTTAATATATCATAATAGTGGTTTACAATTCCTGAGAGGAACGAATTTTAGCTGAAATCACATATTTTTAGAAAATATAATGATTTAAGCCTTAAAAAGTTCCATTTTAAGGATTCCAATTGAAGAGGGTTTGATCAAATCACCTTAGATCAAACCCTTTGGATAGAACCTCGCTAGTTTTAAACCATACCTATAAATGTGTCTCCTTTACACCTATCAAAATGCTAATAAAAATCACTTTTGATTTAGCTTTTGGGGATCAAATGAATTCATTTGAAATTTATTTCAAATGATTATGGTATTCCTCAGAACAAGCTATCCAATCAATATAATATTAATATGTTTTGGTTTTGTTATGTATTTATTTTTTAAGTTTTATTAAACATAGTTTTTTCATCGAAAATAAATTTCTTTGTTCTTCACATGTGGAAAAATAGAAGATTATCAAAAAAAAAATTGCAAAATATTAGTGCACTAAATATTGAAGTCCTTGATCCAACAAAAAAAATAATTTTTTTTTTTGACATATACAAAAAAAGTTACGCATTATACGGCCGCGTTGTGTCTAAATTGTAATTCGTTTGACTTTGAAAATTGATTAAGAAAAAATATTCAATAAAAAACTATCTAACCAAGTGTAAGCACTAGATATCAGAGTTACAAATCTAAATTTGAAAGAATTAGAATTTTATCCTTCTTGGAAAAAAAGTTATGCATTATACCTAAGTGTCACTTTTAAAATGTTGTTTTCTGAAAAATCAATTTCGTGGGAGATGGAAAAAGAAGTGCAATTTGATTCCAAAAATTTTGAAATTTTTTTTTTTAGAATCTACAGACAAAATTTGATGAGACTCTAGTTTGCACCATCTTCAAATTCCTCATAGTTTAGATGCTATAGGTGCCCGAATGTGAAGATTCAGTTAAAAATAATAATTTCAGTGCCCAGTTTGGCCAAAAATTGTAAACCACTATTATGGGATCAAAAAAAATTCAACTATGATTTGATTAAAACAGAAACCATAATAGCCACGATTGAAACACAAACCATGAACTGGCCTTATGCTGCAGGAACATGCACAGGGATGGATTCCCTATGCTGTAGGAGCAATACAAGACTGAGTTTGTATGAAAACTTCAAAGATGAAAGCTAACTGAAGATCAACAGAAAAGAACAGCTAACTAACTAGCTACAGATACTTACTAAGTGGGCCCCCCCTTAGCAAGCATCTACTGATTACACAGGTGCTAAACTCAGAACTTCATCAAACTTTATTCATGAAAATAGAATGATATACATTGCTTTGTTGATATAGAAACTAACAACAAACTCTGTCTCTTGTCAAACAGATTCTGCTTTTCATTATCATACTGATTCTTACATGATATTTTCTATCACTATGCTTCTATCTTATTCTAACTATCCTCTCCCTTCTCACTCGCGCAGGAGGAGTACTTTATTAAAAATTAGGAGAGCAACTAACTAACTAACCCTATCAAAGAAAGACGTGGAAGTAAAGTGTATCCCAGAATCAAGGAACAAGCTTCATAAATGAATTTATCCATTCAACCCGATCTAGAGAGAATCTAGCGCTCCACTCTTTCCAGATTGACTGTCATTAAAAATCTCTCCCAATAGTTTCGGTCAGAGAGTCCTCGCTAGAGCTTCCTCGAAGTCGTGCAGGAAATAGACTTTACTGCAAGGCCGAGATCGGCTGTGCTTGACTCGATCATTCTTCAACAACCTGCGAAACAAAATGTAACAGATGCAAAAGAAAAGGTGTATGGCACATACACAATATCCATTCATTAATCACACATTTAAATCTATTTCATCATTCAAAAACTATATGCGATATACCAGTCATTTAAGGAGTCAATGGGATAATAAATGTAGTCAAGTCAACACAATAAGCTACAGGAATATGAAAATATTTTGCTACAGGATATCCCAATAAAAGGTGTCAACAGAGTTTAAACAGCCAAAAATAACAAGAGTAAAGATATTAAAAGTCCATTATAATATCCAACTATGAGCACATTTTGGTCTCATCATGACCAAGAAAATCATTATATGATATTTTCTTTTATATATGTGCTTGACTTGATACATGATTTGATTTTTTTTTGAAATATAGAGTTTTGAAATCCCTTTCTCTTTTTATAAGGCAAGCATAAACCAAAAAAAATTTGTATTGACATTATCATTAATTCAAGTTTACCATAAGGAACTCATGTGTAAATTTAAAAGTGTTTTGAGATTTATCATTGAATCAAATTATTGATAAATTTTGTATATGTTTTTATTAAATTGCAATACATGCCTAAATTTTATTTATGATGTTTGCAGGAAAAGGTACAAGGAAAGCAAAAAAGAGAAGAAAAAAAGGGAGGAAAAAGGAAAGCGAAACGAAAACAAGGTGTGGAAGCTAAATCTGCAACATGTTTAAATCTTAACATAATAATATCATGTTAGTCATTCGAAACATGTTAAATTCAACATCCCTATCAGATACTTAACCATGATAAAATATGCAAAATTAAATAAAACAAGAATAGCTAATTGCAAGCATATAAGAAATGATCAAGACTTATCTCATATTGGATTGGTACTATTCTAGAAAATAGCCCTTTCCCAACCCTTGATAATGCAAATGATGATGGAAAAAATTAGTTCCTAGTTTAAGAGAATGACTTTGCATGAGTGATTGTAGATGAGATACAAAGATTGTGAAGGATTTGGTGATGAATGAATTCTTTCATTTATAGATTTTCTTGATGAGGGATCGGCCAAATGGATGAATGTGGGACTAAAAACAGACCAATGAAGAGAGGCCACTTGTCAACTTGTGAGTGGTTGATGCATGTGCAAGATTTGGGAAATGTGCCCAAGAGGGGGATATTTCAAATTCAAATTGTGAAATAAATGTTGAGTTTGACTTGTGAAAGGGACATGTAAGAGCCATGTAAAAGCTCATAAATGACTTGTTGGATGTACATGTCCACTTGTTTTTTGAATTCAAACTTGAGGGAATATTCTCCATAAATTCCACGTTGATGGACAATGTTGGATTTAATAAATCAATAAATTGATTTATTTGTGCAAGTGGAAAAATCTAGAGAATCCAAGTGATTAGGATTAGCATTTAATCATGGTTCGACTAGTTTAATGATGATTAGGTGAGTTTGACCTTTTTGACTTAAATATTTGATTTATTTAAATCAAGAGGGATGGAAAATGCATTTGGGATTTAATTAAATAAAAGGCTTGATTTATTTAATTAAAAGGAGGGTGATGGTATCAAGTTGATTTATTTGATTCAAACTGATGACTTTAGGAGATTGATAAATAAACTTGATTTATTTTCCAAATGGATGAATATGACCTAGTTGAATGCATTATGCCAATTTTGCATGTCTACATTTTCCCCCTCTTTGAAGCAATGTACTGGTTGTGTTGGTTCAAAGAATAAACTTGCCATGATCAAAATTAAAAAAATTCTGATTTTTCGGATGCCCCAGTGGAAAGAAGTACATTGGTGCATTGCCCCCTCGAGATATCGAGTGAAAATATTCAATTTGAGGGTCGATCTCACGATAAAGAGGTTCAAAATGGATGGTTATGGATGATGATGCCAACAAGATGATTTTAAGATGCTTAGAATAACAAATCTATATTATCTTAAACAACTTAAATGACGATATGATGTGAGATGGATGAGATTGATGATGTGATATGCATGATTATGCAATGAATGATTTATGCAAATTCTTAGACTAACAGATCTATATTATGATGATGATGCATAATGGATGCATTGGTGATGTTATGTTAGAATGGAAATGAGATGGTGACAAGAGGATCCAACAAGTCCATGATCTAACGAGACTTTATTAGAGATGATGACGATGATAGATGATGATGATGATTTTATTATCAAGGATTGGGATTTTAAAAGGGATACTTACCTTATGTTTGATAACACATGTAGGTATGATGCATCAAGGTATAAAGAACCAAAATGGCATTGTACCTAGTGTGATGGACTTTGACTTGACAAGTAGATAGGAGTATTCTTGTTCACACTTGACATACAGAAACTTTGCTAGGACATACCTAACAAAGTAAGTATTTGCCAAGTTATTTTACAAGAACGTCCAACAAGCAAAACAGACAAAAGATAATGATCGTTGCCCCATTCCTATCTCTCTAAATCCTTTGTTTGGATATCATCGAGACGTCCTTGGAATGAGCACAATAAGATAAATCAAAAGAAAAGACCAAGTATGCAAACAAGTCAATGTTCTTCATACCTTCAACTAGAGGGATGTGTTTTGATAGGATAAGAATCTAGGGTGATATCCAAAATGATGCCCATTGTTGAAACGATATATCCTAGGACATGCATTGTATAGGATAATGATGGTTTGATAAGTTGATTGATATGCTATTGATATAAGGTAGAATGACATGTTTGCGACTGATCAAGAGTTTGATTTTGTTTTAAATGTTTGTTGTTTTGATTTTGATTTTACGATTGAAGATTGATTTTGCTGACTGTTGTGATTGTTTATGTTTGTGTTGCTAAAGGATGAATGTGATGATCAGTTTATTATGGATGATTGATTATTTCTGGTGAGAGAAAAATGGGATGGATGGATTTTTTCAAATATTTGGATGTTTTTGATGCTTTGAAAATTTTTGAGGCTATTTTTGGGTTTTTGAATTTTTTAAATATTTTTGGATTTTGTGTTTTTCAAATGTTATTGGATTTTGATGTTTTTCGAATGTTTTTGGATTTTGATGTCTCAGGGGCTAATCAAAGATTTAGCCTTTCCTACATTTAAGCTCAGAGACAACATAGTTCGGATACTCTGTTTTTGATATTTTCTGTTTTATGGATGTTTTTGGATTTTTCGATGTTTTGGATGTTTTTTGGATTTTTTGATGTTTTGGATGCTTTTTGTATTTTTTTATGTTTTGGATGTTTTTGGATTTTTTGATGTTTTGGATGTTTTTGGATTTTTTGCACGATTTTGATGATTTATATAGGGATATGTGTGACGATATGAATTCTTTGTTTGGAATTTTGTTGAAAACCAAGCTAAGGTTGATTGATCAAATCAATGGATTGATGATGATGAAATTGTTGAGGATGCACAACAATGCAATGATAGTGTTAAGCAACACAATGATATCCTAAGATGATGATTGGATTTGATTGATCATGATTGATAAAGCTTGATTTGGAACAAAAGTTGTTTGAGTGATTTGATGTAACGTTTGAAGGGTGCGTTAGATGCGACTAATATTTGATTGTTTGGATTAATGTTCGATTGAAGATAAAAATGGATAAGGAACATCTTCTCATCAAAATATGCCATGGGCTAGTGAATTGGATTCTAGACCACAAATGCTTTGACTAATTTGGTTTCACATTTTCCAATGTTCGGATCACCACATAAGTTGGAGGATATAGATCAAGTTTTATTCTCAAAGAAAGATGTAAATATCTGCCCCCAATGTCTAGAAATGTGGGTATGTACATGATCATCATGGAAAAAATAGGCCCTTAAGTGGCAAAAAATTCAGAAAAATCAGAGTTAGGCAACTTGACATAACAATTTGAATAAGTTATCTATATTATTTCAAAAATATGTAAGAATAGAATTTGTAGAAAATTGAATTTATTTTCTAAAGTACTAGATTTATTTATAAAAAATGAAAATTTATTTGGTGAAAATTTGAAATTTCAATGTAGTAGTACTTAAATTTAAGGGAAAAATAAGTAGTAGGTGTCTGTCTAATCACCTTAACCACAATAAAATGATAATATTTTTATATAATATTTTAGATATCAGTAGAGGACTCATGTCCAGATGTGATGCATATTTTTTTGTAATTTTTTTCTAAGTGAATAATTAATTATAAATTTTTTATTACAACTTTTAAAACCTATAAAAACTCATATGTCTAACCACCTTAACTTGGTCAAAAAATTCATGAAATTCAACTTTTTTAAAAAAAATTCTATAGTATGTGAAGCATGGAATGTGATGCATGTTTTGGATTCAAAAAATGTGATATCATTTTAAAGTTATAGATGTTTTTCAATCAACCTATCAATCAAGACTTTACTCGTAATTCAAATAGAAAATGAATAATAATAATTTATTAAATTCAAAGTAAAGAATAATTTATATGGGTGGAAAGCTGAGAATATCCTTTATAAACCCTTTTCTTTTCATCAATTTTGGGTAAAGAAAAAGTCATTAGTCACATACCCTACACATACCCTTCATATCACCACTTTTTGGCCCATCATGATCCTGCACATACCCATGTATGGAATGTGATGTGTGGATGCTCAGATAGGTGTATGGATGGATGGATACGTTAAGCATGCAAAGGATTCCAAGGATTATATTGTGATAAGGTATTTGAATGAAGGAATGCTTTATTGGATAATGTTTCATGGCTTAGATAATGCTGCATAGGATATGATCAATGAAAGTGACCCATGTCAAGATTTTTTCCATAAGCAATTGTAAATTGTGCCCCAAAATTTCATCAAGAACAATATAACTTGGAGTATAGATGCAGATGGATGAAAAGTGGATTGGATAAATGGTTCATGGATGAATGGCTTTATTATGGATAAGATGGATGGAATGTAGGATTTATTACGGATGGGATGAGATGCTTTCACCTGAATTGGTGCACGTAGGTGCTCGATTCTACTGTAGACACGTGAAATTAGCATTATGCATATGCATCCGCTCATTCATAAATCAAATTCACATTAATCCATTCAGTAGGCAAATCAGGTTCATCATCCATTTAAATTAAATAAATTAACTTTATTTGATTTAAACCTACCATTACCTCACTTAAATAAATCAAATCCTAACATTTCATTAATCAACCTTTATCTTGCATCATCCCTCTTGATTTAAATAAATCAAATATTTAAGTCAAAAAGGTCAAATCATCCTGATCATCATTAAACTAATCTAACCATGATTAAATGCTAATCCTAACCACTTGTATTCTCTAGATTTTTCCACTTGCACCAATAAATCAATTTATTGATTTATTAAAATCAGCATTTTCACTCAACATGGCATCTATGAGGAATATTTGATAAAGTTTGAATTCAAAAGAAAGTTGAAATGTACATCCAATAGGGAATTTAATAGGTCTTACATGTCTCTTACATGTCCCTTGCACAAGTCAAAGTCAACATTAACACTCATTTCAAATTTGACATTTTCCCCCTCTTGGGCACATTTCCCAAATCTTGAACATGCATCAACCTATCACAACTTGACAAGTGGCCTCCTTTCATTGGCATATTTTTTAGTCCCACATTGGTCCCTTTTCAACTCTTAGCATTTGAAAATCTATAAAATAGAGGCTTCATCTTTTATCAAATCCTCCACAATCATCTACATCTCTTGCAAAGTAACTCTCTTAAATTGAGAACTAATTTTGTTCATTCACTCCATATCTTAGCAATCTATATAATCTTCATAGCATCTTAACATCAAGCTTAAGCAAGGATTGGGAAAGGGCTATTTTCTACAATAGCACCAATCCACTATGAGATAGATTTGGATCATGTCTTTTATATGCTTTGTTTAGTTTCCATTGTTTTATTTTATTGCATGATTGACATGTTTCATTATTTCATAGGGATGTTGAAATGTTGCTTTGTTTTAAACTAACCATTTATAGATTTTGACATCCACATCTACACATGACACTTTTTTTCCAGGTTTCCATCATGGTTTTTCCCAAACCGCTACTCATGCGGTTTTCACTTAGAGGACGATTTTTTTATCTTTATTCTTTTCATCCCTTTTTTTATTTTTTTGGATTTTCATATTTTTTGATTTTTTTGATTTCTTTCAATAGATTTTAAGCTCATGCTAAATCACAAGGTGTTGTTGATGTAGATGCCCCTTTCATAATGTGGGATTGATATCCTTCTTGAATAAGTTTCTTTGCTAAGATATGTGCACTTGAATGCAACTTTTGGGATTCTTGATGTAGTTTATTGATACTAGGGTTAACTCTGTCTTTGTGGGTACATCGCAATAAAGTGCTTTCAAGATCCTTATGATGAAGGGTCATAGAAAATACATGGTAAAATTGAGAATTGGATATCATGCGTGGAGGCGTGGATGGAGTTTGTTTAGGGATAGGAGATGGATTGGTTGACAGTTCAGAACCTTTGACTCTCCAAACTTGGAAAAATGAGCAATGATGGGTGGATACAAAAGTGTGAAGGGAATTAGGACCAACTGCTTGATACACTTTATACATCACTTGAAAAGCCTACTTGTTCTTTTGTGGACATCTTTGATGGATACTTTTCCCTCTTTTATTTTTCCCCATAGTTTCTTTGACTGATGGAGTTTGATAGGGATAATCTTTCTTTGTGTTCTTTGGTATCCATATGTATTTGATTTGTCCATTGTGCTTCTTAGCTTCTTTTTCTTTGATAACGTTCTTTGTGCTTTGATTCAAATCTTTCCTTTGAATTTGGTCCCAATTTGTGGATGGGGTGATGAGTGGATGAAGATTCATGATGTGACTGGTTGTAGTATTGG
Source organism: Sequoia sempervirens (assembly GCA_007258455.2). Taxonomy (NCBI): domain Eukaryota; kingdom Viridiplantae; phylum Streptophyta; class Pinopsida; order Cupressales; family Cupressaceae; genus Sequoia; species Sequoia sempervirens. The sequence goes on along the minus strand of VDFB02006890.1, from coordinate 41,789 downwards.
CATCGGTTTCATCATAAGGATTCTTCATGCTCCCTATGTTGACATTTGCTTGAGACAAAGTTTCCTCCAGTATGGTGGTAGTAATACCTTCATGCTTTGATTTTTCCTGATCTGAGAGCTCTTGTTTAGAATGCATTCTCTGATAAATGACTATTTCAGATGGTGTTGTTTCAATTTGTTGCTCCACTAACTCTGAATTATGTTGTTATGTCTAACTTGTTTCCTTGAGTGGATAATGTTGGATATCTACATACCTGATGTCCTTAGTCTGAATTTTGGATATATCTAATCCTGATGTTGCCAACTCAATAACCTGCTCTTTTTGTCTAATAATGTTAGTGGTGAAGAAATCTTGTTTTCAATGAAGATCATCTATGTCTCCATCCATAGAAAGCATCTCATGGGTAGATGGAGGAGTATGTGCTACATGGATATGATCTTTTTGCATAGATAGGAGAGTGTCCATTAGATTATTGTAGTATCTTGAAGATAAAAATTATTGATCTTGAATGATTTTGGGGTTGCTTTCGACATGCTTTGGATCAAGTTCTTGACATGGGTCAGTTTCAAAGGATGGATTGCTTACAAAGGGTTCTTGGACATCCTCTTTAGGCATGGTAAGTGGTTCAATATCCTCTTGATATTTGAGTGAATTTGGATCAAGTGTCGATTTGAGGATTCTTTTAGTATCTGTAACCATGAGGTCAAAGGGAGTCAACATGTCTTGGAAGGGACGATTGCTAGACCTTGGTGAAAGATTTTGATCATGCTTTGGAATAAATTCTTGAGATATGTCATCTAACTCATAAGGTGATGTAGAGACATTTTCAACATGATCATAGGTGAATGGATTGTACATTATGTCAATAGGATCAAATAATCCTAACACTCCTTGAAATAGATCATGAAAAATTGGATCTTGATTTATGGTGAGTTGATCATTAGATGGGGTAGTTTGAAACATCTTCAAGGTCCTCATTGATGGAGAGATATTGATCATTGTTCTCAACAATTGTGATGGAGGGATTTCCAATGTCTTTGACCATAGGGTCAAATGATGTCTGACATTTCTTGAATTGGATCATTTTCTGTTGGTAGATTTTGATCATGATTGAAAAGTGACTCTTGACATATGTTGATTCGATCTTCGAATGAGATAGAAACATCTTCAATATTATCTTTGATGGATAGATTTTGATCATTTATTTCAACAATTCTGGTGGGGGGATTGTCAATGCTATCACCAGTTGTTGAATGTTTTCATCTTTGTTCTTGTGCTTGTTGGGCAATTGGAGAGGCTTGGGTTGCTTGAGAGGCTTGTTGTAATTTTTGAGCTTGTGCTACTTGTTGTATGGCTAGATATTGTTGGATGTCATTTTGGTAGGCCTCATGAGCTTTTAGTGCAATGCCATATTGTCTTGCTGTGTTTGGTTTTGGTGGTAGTGGTGGCGGATTTGGAATTGTGTTGGATGTAGTGATGAGTGGTTGAGATACTTTTGAAGTAATTATGGTAGTGAGGGGTTGAGATATGATGGGTGTGATAGTGGTGGTTGGAATGATCGAAGTGATAGGGATAGTTGGAATGACCAAGGTGATAGGTTCTTGGGAGACCCTATTTTGACTTGCTGGGATTGATGTTGTCATTTGATTAGATACCATCTGTTGGTGCGATGTCAATGGTATATTCAAAGGATTTGATGTGATGGATTGATTGGTTTTAGGTGGATTGATTTGGATGAATTGATTGGTGTTGGGTAAAGGGGGAAGCCCTAAACCAAGGAATGATATAGGTAATGGTGGTGGAGATTTCCCTTGGTGCAATGACTCAACTATTTTAGTAAGTGCAGCAATTTGATCCCGTGAAATTTGATCTTGATTTCCATCTTCACTCCCTTGATATAGTTGATTTGGATTTTGTTTAAGTATATTTGGAGTGTGTACTTGTGTTCAATTTTGGAGAATGTTATGATTTGTCATGACACTCAAATTTTGCATGATAGGTTGAAATTGAAGATTGTTGATATTGGGAATCACATTTCCTTGACTTGGAGTTGTTAACATCTTGTTTGGATTTTGAACAACATTTGTGTGATTTGTAACCATATTTATCCCAAATTTTTATGGATTCATCTTTCAAAAACTTGTACTTGGTACATTCTCGTTGTTCGTTTGAAGGCTCATGCATTGATTGTTCGGTTGGAAAATTTGTAGGTTTGGATTTAGATCTACCATCAAGAAATGTGTTCCAATATTTGATTTAGGCATACTCACACTTGCTGTGGCATTAAAATTTGTAGAAGGTAATAATCCCATGTATGGTTTGCATAGATGTGAGTGTTTATAATCAATCAGTGTTGTAAGGCTTTGATAACTTAGTTGACTTGGATTACTCATGATGTATGGATCAAGTTTGTATTTCGTGTTCCTCTTGTGTTTTTACCTTGTTACAAAAGTGACCTCTAAGGTTCTTAGGACTAATGATGAGATGAAGGATGAAAGGGGTAAATGATATGAGTGTTGAATGTTTAGGGACTTTGGATCAATGCTAGACTCAGGGTTTGATTTTGATTGTTTGATTTGGATAATGAACTTGTAAACCCTAAGATATTGGATGTGATCTTAGGATGAATTTTTTCAAAGGATTGCTAATTTAACTAGAGGTATGAGAAAGGATGCATTCCCATACTCCTAACTAAACAAGGTTATTTTCAGTTTGATGACTTACCCAAGTCTAGAATGACATTTCCAAAAGCTCTAAAGTTGTTTGGTGGGATGGATTTTGATGGATGTTTGGAATTTGGATGAAGTGTTTGATTTGATCCTAAATGAACCTAGGAAGGGCTTGTTTACAAGACCAAGATAGTGAAGAACATGCCTTTTCTCTAAGAGTAATTCAAAATCAAAAGACCAATGTTTACATGGAAACCATACGACCATATATATCAAGCACATGTGTGGGGTCCAATTGATTCAATATTTGCTTAATGGATTATTTTTACCATAAACACACTCTTGATTAGATTTTGAAACCAAGGAAATTTGAGGCAAGAGTTACCTAAAGTTGACTTTAGTAGAAGCAAATTGAGATGAAATCCAAATGTTTAGATGCCTCTAAGGATACGAATCCAAAGGGAAAGCAATAACATGTGAATTTGTTCAAGGATATTTGCCTCTCCTAAAGGGTTTGCAATTTTGATGATTCGTTGAATGTTGGTTTTCCAATGTGTTCAATTAAAGCACTATGTTTTCAAACTAACTCACATACAATATAATATCCTAGCTCAATTGGTATGTTTTTCTTGGTGGGCTTGCCTCATACCCTTCATAGTAGAAGAGATGATTTTACATGCAACCAAGGATAAAATATAAAGGTATGTTAAGAATGAAGTCTTAACCTCTATATTTCAACCAAGATTGGACATGGCAAGTAACTTCTTGGAATCTAAGTTCCAATGCACTACTTTGATAAACTCGTTGGATGGAATGGTTGGAAACTACAAACAAGGTTCTTAATGACACAACATCGGGGACATGGCACCTTGCGAGCATCCAGAAAGCCACTAAAGGATTTGATCAATCCTACCAGGGGCTCTTATATGTTTTACGGTAGTACCCAATTCTGAAAGACACTATATGGCTAAGGCCTACATACCATGAGGACTTGACAGTTTAGTCTTATCCATTTATATACTGGCCCAAATGAAAAACCGGTTGGAGTCACCTTCAAGTTCTCCTTTTGGATGTGTCTCTTAGGTAGGCACCTCTAAAGATAAACAATAGTGAGCAAGCACATCCATAGTTCAATCGACCTTCATTTAGAAGCAAAGGGAGAACACACACGATATACCTAACTCACACTCGCAAAGTGTTTTGTTCAATTTTAATCCCAAATTGAAAATGTGGAGGAAATATTTTATGCAACTTAATATCACCAAAAAGACTTTTGATTCTCAAGATCGTCGTGAGGCACAAGAGAAGTGCATATGTTTTTTGATGATATTATTTTGCAAAAAGATTACAAAAAAATGAAAGAACTTGTTCATTTTAGATCCCACAAAGCAGTTATTTTGATTCGTTTTTAAAGCACCAAATGAAGTGTGAGAAATTTCCTTGTTCAATTTTTAAATCCGAAAACCAACTTTAGTAAGTTTGTGTCCTAAAGTTCGTTTTAAGCCTTTGTAGCGAAAATTGAAACATTCTTTTTTGAGCCCAAAAGTGTGTGAGTTGATCTAAAATAGAAAACTAAAGCATAAGTTGGATTCCCCAAGCATTAAAAAACACTTTTGAGCTTCAAGTTTCAATGTTTGATTCTTCAACTCCAAGGTTCTTCCATGATCGCCTCTTATCTTTCAATGTTGCAAATCCCTTGTTCTAAAAAAATCCTTCCTCCTTCCCTCCTATAAGATAAAAAATAAGACAAATAAGTTTTATTTCAAGAGATCAATGAAGCATATATCATCACAAAAGGTCATACTTGTCATGCAAATTCATCACAAGATATCGAGCCTAGTAACCAAAAATTTATGTAAAGATTTAATGAGAGTATATGGAAGAAGCATCCCTCACATATGATGTCATACTTGCATAGATTTTAAGTTGTTAGAAGCAAAATCATCATTCTAAATGTAAATATGGTGTAATTAGTAGATTTGCAAAAAAAATCACCCAAAATGCAAGTTACTGATTTACCTACAAAGTATAAAAATCAGTAGTAGAAGCACAAGAATTGGTATACACAAGATGCAAACTAATTGTACTCCAAAACATAAGCTCAAATCACAAGACGAAGTACAAAACTCAATAGTAATTAGTGCACTTTTACCAATATTTGATGAAATATTTTAATTACCTGCAAAACTTAATGCTTTCCCAAAAAGGATTGACAACTTAAAACGAGGCAACAGACACATCAACTAATGATTTGGTTAGATCTGGATATTTAAACTATTTGAAAATTCATCAGATATACGGACCTAGCCAACACCTTCCTCTATCAGTATTAAATGAAGCCCCTTTAGTTAGCAAGATATATGAGCAAATTCTGCGCACAGCTAATGTTAAGATATTTTTTGCATTTAAAGGGAGACATGACATTGCCATAAATGAAATATAGGTTAAAAGTAAATTTTGTGCTTTATTGAAATACAAGGGCAGCCAAAGTAAATGAAAATACAGATTCAATGAGCTTCCTGCCTTCAAGAATCAAAATTGCATAGGGTCGGTCTCCCTCATAATTGCTTACCAGTGTATCACAACCAACATTTTTTTTTGTCATCTGATTTGACCAAGAGGTTTGTTAGCCTTTAAATTACCTCTACATCTACAACCATAGTGAGGGAAAGTTTGAAGTCAATATCTACTTTTGATGCTTGATGCCCATGGGAGTTTATTATGGGAAGCGAAGTAATGATCAATCCACAACCAGGGCAGACTCCAATGGTGAGTGTTGGTAGGATTTTATGATAACCATTAATGTCAAAATTATCACCCTTCCATTTAGAATGTTGGCATTGGAACATCAATTAGCATGATCTCCACTCATCTTTTCGAGAACTCAAGTTTGAGAGACACTGGATGAGATCAAAACACATGTCTTTCCTCGTCATTCCTCTGTGTAGCTGAGCTCTTAGAATCTCTGCAATTTGGTGGAGTGTTCTAAAGAGACCCCACGCTAAGAATGTACCCTTCTTCCAACATCGTATTCAATGTTGAACTGCGGTCTTCGTCCACAAGCATTGACAATAGGTCTTTTCAATTTATGATCAAACAAGCATTGACTGCGCACACAGGATTGTAGAATATAATTTGACAATATATTGATAGAAACAAAAGGACAATAGGCGGCTATGGATGGCTGCAAGTGTGTCTACTATGGGAGTGGTTAGAGTAGATGTCATACCTGTAAAGAGACCTTTCACAGCTGCATTGTATATTATAAAAAAAATGATGATTTATAAAATGGTCCACAAACAAGATTTATACGGTGCTAATAATAAAGGATGGTGCCAAAGTCATAGAATGTAGAACATTAAATCTACATTAGCTCAAAAACAAAGCCCTTAGCATCGTTAGTAAACCAAAGCAAACAAAGATTCCCTATAATATTCATCTAATCACAAGAATAATGCAAAAGAAGCAAGAAAAACATAGAAAACATCATTATAATAATTAAACTAGCATCTTATAGTGGATTAGTGCTTCTATGGAAAGAATCCCTTTCCCAATTCTTGATTAAGCTCCATGATATGAAAATGATATGTTGATGATCAAGATGATGAATGGACAAAATCAGTTCTCAGTTTAAGAGAATGACCTTGCAAGAGATTGTGGAGTTGTGGAGTTGTGGAGGATTTGGTGATGAATGAAGCCTTTCATTTATAGATTTTCTTGATGAGGGATTAGCCAAATCGATGAATGTGGGACTAAAAGCAGACCAATGAAGAGAGGCCACTTGTCAACTTGTGAGTGGTTGATGCATGTGCAAGATTTGGGAAATGTGCCCAAGAGGGGGAAATTTCAAATTCAAATTGTGAAATAAATGTTGAGTTTGACTTGTGCAAGGGACATGTAAGAGCCATGTAAGAGCTCATAAATGAATTGTTGGATGTACATGTCCACTTTTTTTTTGAATTCAAACTTGAAGGAATATTCCCCATAAATTCCATGTTGATGGAAAATTTTGAATTTAATAAATCAATAAATTGATTTATTTGTGCAAGTGGAAAAATCTAGAGAATCCAAGTGATTAGGATTAGCATTTAATCATGGTTAGACTAGCTTAATGATAATTAGGTGAGTTTGACCTTTTTGACTTAAATATTTGATTTATTTAAATCAAGAGGGATGGAAAATGCATTTGGGATTTAATTAAATAAAAGGCTTGATTTATTTAATTAAAAGGAGGGTGATGGGATCAAGTTGATTTATTTGATTTAAACTGATGACTGCAGGAGATTCATAAATAAACTTGATTTATTTGCCAAATGGATGAATATGACCTAGTTGAATGCATTATGCCAATTTTGTGTGTCTACACAAGGATAACGAAGGAAAACAAAGGTAAAAGAAGAAAGCAAAGGAAAAGTGAGGAGGACAAATTTTGTTTGCACAAGGGAGTTGCAACATTAAAAGATAGGAGACGATCTTGGAAAAACCTTGGAGTTGAAGAATTAGACATTCAAACTTGAAACGTAAAAAGCATTTTTTAATGCTTGGAGAGTTCTTCTTATGCCTTAATTTTCTATTTTAAGCTAACTCATTTTGATTTTGGGCTTTAAAAAGAACATTTCAAAATGCTTGGAGAGTTTGTCGTATGCTTTAATTTTCTATTTTAGGCTAACTCATATTTTTTTTGGTGCTTTAAAATGAATTCATCATTGCTTTGAGGCTTAAAATGAACATTTATTTTTCATGTTTCGTAATCTCTTATTCAAAGTAATCTTATCTAAAAAGGAATATGCACTTCTCTTGTGCTCCACGACGATCTTGAGAACCAAAAGTATTTTTGATGATATTAAGTTGCATAAAAGATTGCCTCCACACTTTGATTTGGGTTTAAAATTGAGCAAGATCTTGTGCGAGTGTGAGTGGGGGCATTATTGCATATATTCTCTCTCTCTTTGTTGCCATCAAAGATTGATCGAGTTACGGATTTTTTCCTTACTAGCTTTTGTTTATCCTAGAGGGATTGCCTTGGGGAAAAAGTGCTTACCCAAGGGAATAAGTTAACCAATAACAGTCTAAAGCCAAGAGTATTTCCAGCTGGGATATAAATGTGGGTATTGGAAGAAACACCAATATTACGTAGTTGATTCTGATGAGATGGATCCGAAAGGGGACTCTCATCGTATGGGTCAATCTCCACGAATGAAAAGTCTTAAATAAAACCCTTGTTTGTGGAGACCTATTAACTCATTCACTGAGTTTATCGAAGTGGTGCATTGGAACTTAGATTCCAAGAAGTTACTTTCCATGTCCGATTTTGGTTAAAGTATAGAGGTTAAGACTTCATTCTTAACATACCTTTATACTCTCTCCTCGGTTGCATGTAAAATAATCTCTTCTTCTATGAAGGGCATGAGGAATGTCCACTAAGAAAAATGTACCAATTCAGCTAGGACGTCATATTGCTTGTGGTTACAAAAATGATTTGCTTGTTCGAAAACATTTGAAAAAAAAAACTCAACATGATCCTCAAAACTTTAAACCATTTAGGAGGAAAATACCATTGACCAAATTCTCATGTTATTGCTTACCATTGGGATTACATCATTAGAGGTTTATAAGAACTTCAATTTACATCTCAATTTTCCCACTAAAGTTAAACAATAGGTAACCCTTGCCTTAAATTCATCATAGTTTCGCATAATATACCTTATGAAATGAGATGGAGTTGAGACATTGGACATTCAGTTTGAAAGCTAATCAAGAAGTGTTTGTGGTAAAAATAATCCATTAAGAAAAGATTAAAGAAAATTGGACCCCACACATGTGTCTCCAATGATTTTACGTAAAATGAAGATCAAGAAACCAAAGGTGAAAGCCCTTAGTCTGAAAGCCCATCAAGAATGTCTCTCTATGTTATACGAAGTTAGACAAAGACTGCTTTTTAACTTTTACAAAAAGGATTCAAGGAACAATCCCAATTTTTATTCATTCTATTATTGCCAAAACCCAAATCTTTTTAGAGAGTTTGAACATCTTGTTTAGAGAAAAGCTTGTTCTTCAATATCTAGGTCTAGGAAAACAAAGTGTCTTTTTTTAGGATCATCTTAGGATCAAAGCAAGTCAAAATATTTTTCATCCATCCTTCAAACCATCAAAACAAACAACATATCACAATCACCTTTTGGAAAATCTTGAAATCATCTGTAAAGCTATGCTTTTTGGAAAAATCAAAATCATCAAAAATCCTTGAGACTAAATCCTTGAAAACATTATCAAAATCACCTTTGGCTAGGTATGTGTAGATATATCCTTCTACATATGCTTAGTCAAAAGTTATCAAAATCATCTCGTTTATCTTAGTATATGTAGATGAATCCTTCTTCATATGCTTAATGAAACTATGATCTCATTTGGATAGGTGTGGGTAGATGCATCCTTCTCCCTGCACATATTCAAAATTATCATCATTTGAGAAAATCCATCCTTAGGAAATAATCCAAACATCTTAGGGTCTACTTGTTCAAAATAAAAATCAAAATCAAAATCAATCAAGGAAAAATTTGAAGGGAAAATGAAAAATCAAAATCTGAAACATATTCAAAATTCTGAAAATCCTAGTATCTCCTTCAAGACTTACCAAAAGATCATAACATCCACATCGTTCATCTTTTACATCATCATCATATCACCTTTAGATCCTCATGATATCCTAAAATTTTCCACTTTGAGGCAGAAAATAAAGATCATTCCAAAAGAATCAAGAGATTCATCTCCCATTCTTAAAAATTGATCCTTGTTTTATGGTTCAAAGTAGATCTCAATACAAGAAGAGCAAGGAAGCCAACAAAGAAACACCCACTTCAAGTGATTTAAGTCAAACCACTCCTAAAATAAATCCCATTGGGTCAGGAACACTCACAATTAACCTTCCAACATCATTGCAAAACCCACAAGAAGAAGCCCAAGGAGAAGACTTCACCTTTGGAATGTCTCATGACGAAATAACTGAAATGCTTCAAAATTTGGAAACCCATAAGATCGTCAATATCATGATGAAGCTTAACCCTTCATTATACATGCTTGAACTAGTTAAAAAAAGGGGCCAAATTTCCTTCAGATTTTGAGATGAGTACCATAGTGGAGACATCTTTTCCTCCAATCTCATCCACCATTCCCATCTCATCCACACCTCCATCCCAAGACATCACCCAAAACATTCCACAAATCATGACATCTTTTGCTCCAACCCAACCTAATGTTAATAAGGGAAATGCATTTCTCAATGCTATTCAATCACACCCCCTTGTTAACAATCAAGATGTACAGGAAAACACCATATTGGAAAAAAACATACTCGACAACCCATTACAAAAGAATGTTCCTCTCACTTTCCATCATGATCCATTATCAACATTTTTCTGCACAATGCCTCAAACTCCTCTCCTCACAAATTCACAAGAGAAAGGAGACATGTTCGGAATAGGGGGCATTTTTGACACCACAACATTTTTGCAAGGACTCACACCCCTTACATTTCCACCACTTCCACTTTTTCCATTATCATCCACACCACTCCTTGGCTTAGGCCTTCCCCCCTTACCATGTATCGATCAAAAAAACATCCCAAATATCAACCAAAAAATTATTTCAAATTCTCAAAACTTGTCGTTAGCATCACAACAACAAATGAAAAATGCACAAACAATTGCAACATCATAAAACACCCCCATAACATCACAAAGCATGGTCTCTCAAGGGCCAATCACATCAAAAAAATTCACTTATCACTTAAACCACCACATCAAAAACACCATCATCAACGTCATTCCAAATCCACCACCATCCCCACCACCACCAACTTCCATCGCATCAAGCAAATACAACGCGGCATTGCCAGCTACTTTTCAAAGGGGATTTCAACAAGTGAAAAATTAAAAATCCGTATACCTAGCTACTCAACAAGCTGCTCAAGCTGTGCAAGCTACCCAAGCAACACTATAAATGCAACAAGCCAGAAAATCCCAAGATTTATTGCAACAACAACAACAACAAGCCACTCAAGCATTGTAAGCACACAAGACTACTCAAGCACAAGCTCTATTGCAACAACAAGTAGCACAAGCACTAGCAACACAAGTGCAAGCTCAATACTAGGCACAACAAGCCCAATATCAAGGACAACTCCTGGCACAAAGATAAGCAACACAATTACAAGCATATGAGCAAGCCATAAAGCAATATCAAGAGCAGCAAGAAGCAGTAGAATTGGCATCCCAACAACAAGCATTTTTGGAACAACAGCAAGCGTTCTTGGAACAACAACACGCACAACAACAAGCACAAATCTTAGTGTAGCAAGAACAAGATCAACAACAAGAATTATTCATACAAAAATAGGTAGAAACCTACCTCACTCAGAAAAACATACAGATACCATTGAACAACACACCAACCAATCCACCCATCCAACCCAAGATTGAAACACCCCAAAAAAATTTCATCCCACCCCTTTATCCACAAAATGATGTAATGACACAAATCAGGTTGCTCTCATAGCAAGTTATCGATCTTCAATCAGGGAAAATAACGAAGACACCAAGCAACTTGTGTCCATATCCATTTGATAGGAACCTAGTGATGAAGCCATTCCCCAAGGGATTTGAGATCCCCAAATTTGACAAATACCGAGGGATGGGAAACTCTGAAGATCACATCAGGGAATTCCAAGTTCATTGCATGCAAGTCGCATACGATGATACTTATCTAATGCGATTATTTCCTAGGAGTTTGGCAGACCATGCTATGGAATGGTTCTCTCGTCTACCTTTAGGCATTAGAAAATTCCAAGAAATTATAGATGCATTCATAAAAAATTATGCATCCAACATTGCAATGGATGTTATTCAAGAAGAACTATCAACTCTGAAACAAGGAAAGGGTGAATCATTTGCTTCATTCCTACAATGATGGAAATCCAAGGCCAATCAGGGCAAGTGGACCATGCTAGAAGAACAACAAGTTTGCACCATCATCACCAACCTTGACGACCTCTTGGAATTTCATCTCAAGGTTTAAGGCATCACCACATATTATCAATTGATCCCCAAGGCACCTAGCATCGAACGAGCCCTCATGACTCAACCAGCAGGATCAACCTCATACCTCGAACAACAAAAAAACTGCCCACCATCCAATTATAATGATAAACCTTGCACATGGGCAAGGAAAAAAATGTTACTAATGATGGTGTCGTCGATTCCAAGGTGGTCATTAGTGCTCCTCACCAACATACACCTGCACCACAAATCCAAACACAACACCAAAAAAATATCACATGACACACCATCCAAATAACAATCCAACAATCAATAATCTCAATGATCAAAGAGGACCACCCCAATGCAAGAGTTATCCCAAGCAAAAATACACCACTTTGGGGGAACCACTTTAAGAAATAATGAAGAAGTTGATAGATGAAAAAATCATCAACACTCCTACATTTGTGAATTACCATGAACTAGATGTGAAACCTCCTTGGTATAACGAGAATCAACTTTGTGAATTCCATAAAATCAAAGGCCATACCACAAACAGTTGCATGAGATTGAAAAACATCATTCAATACCTCATCGATAAAATAATTATAAACATGGAATAGCCTACAAGAAATCAAGATCTTAAGATATATACAAATCCAATGCTGAATCATGGTAACAAAGTGAATAAAAATGATAAAGGGAAAGGCACCCACGCAAATGTGAACCATGTGTACGAAATTTTTGTTGCCTCCCTAGATGAATACTGCATAGTCATCACCATCAAAGGTGACCATACCAATTATGGAGTCACCAAAAGAGGTGAAAAAGTCACCATCGTAGGATCATCCCAACCAAACAAAGTCCCTACATCCAGATCAGTTCCTAATGGTTACAATGTCCTAGATCAACTCAAGAGAACGCCAACGCAAATCTCCATCATGGAGTTGCTAAAAATATCTTCCCATAGGAAAATCCTTGAAGAACTAGCGTTGGCCTCATCCACTATCCCCACCTTCCTTGATGCAGATCAATTCCAAGCTATGGTCGAAAAATTCATTACACTTAATCTTCTCACATTCTCTGACCAGGATTTCCCTGCTCAACCATCTCACAACTGTGCGCTTCACCTAGAAGTCATAGCAAACAAGAGAAAAGTCAAAATGTTCTTGGTGGATGGAGGATCAAGTTTGAATATATGCTCTCTCAATCTCATCAAACAATTGGAAATCCCAGAGGATTCTATTGACAAAGGAAAGGGTATCACAATAAGAGCATATGACAATCAAGAAGAGTGTCCCAAGGCATGATCAAACTCCCTATTCAAGTAGGGCCAACTCTCATGGAAACCACTTGTCAGGTTCTGGACCTTGAATTACCATATAACATCCTTCTGGAACATCCATGGATTCATACAATGAAGGTAGTAGCGTCAACTTTCCATCAATGTGTGAAATTCACACATGAGGGAGAAGAAGTCACTATCCACGAAGATTCTGAACCTTTCTCCTACTACAAAAATCTTGAAGAAAAGTACTACAAAATCCACCAAGTACCAAAAAATGATGAGGGCCTATCCACACCGTACATCAATCCCACCACTCTCACATCCACTTATGCGACAGAGACACCTGCCACTCCTACCATTCACACCATCTCTGACATCAAGCTCATTATGCAAGAATAACAGATGTGGAAAATAAAAGCTCCCTAATAATTCCGTTGTGGTAGGAGAGTTACCACAACCTCCCAGATCAAGAGGATGCCCGCAAATAAATGAGGCTTCCACATCCTGAACATCTCCTGAAAAATATCCCACCTTCACAAGATGAGGAGATCTTGGACGAGAATTTATTGAGGTAGATCCATCTAAAATTCTATATAGAGATGAAAGACCAACACCTGAATTACCTATTGAAAATGATGCTTGCAATGGCGACAATAGAAATCAAAGACTAGGACAAAATGACAATGGGCTTATCATACCTATCATGCTAGAGATGCAACCGATAACAAATCTTGGCCTTGGATATACCCCTCCAAGTATAACCATACATGGCCGAAGTCCTCAGGTTAGAACGGTTAACAATCCTCCTTAGCCAACCGCAACATAACTACGCTTACCAGTGTCTATAGGTAGAGTCATAGATAACTTTACATTTGATATAACCAATGTTTGTAGTAGTAGTGAAGATGAGGATCAACTAACCAACTTACCTAGGCTATTTTAGGATACCACTCTTTGCATGATTAGCACCCTAACTTCTGAACCAGATCACCATCAAAATCATGAGATTCACCTAGTATACACCCAACTCATCGACTATGACCAATGAGGACCACTGGTTCTTGATACATTAAAAAATGATGAGGCACTCTTGGAATTCATGGGATTGTAGCACAACATTCTAGATGGGGATCACAAAGTAGGGTTTATAATGGAGTTGGACACACATGGCTATTATGGGGAAACGATTGAATCCTTCAATTGAAAAAGTGAGAAATTAAGAATAATATCCAAGTCCTTGAGTGAAAACCACAACAATGTGGCACTCTCTGACAAGAAAAAAGTAAAAATAAAGGACACATCCAATGGTGAAAACCTCTCTGAGGTTCCCGAGGATGTAGGATTCAATCTTTCATTAAGAGCTCTTAATCATGAAAAGTCAAAGCTCTTGGCAGAAAAATGCAATCCGATCAACCTAGGAACAAAGAAAACACCACATATCACATTTTATGCAGAGTCACTATTATTAGAAGAACAGGAGCTCCTAGTAGCCTTCCTAAGGGAGAGACAGATAATATTTGCATGGAGTTATGCTGACATGCTAGGCCTTGATCCAGAAACCATAGTCCATCACTTAGCAGTATATCCAGAAGTAAAGCTTGTTAGATGAAAGCTTCAAAAACTGCATCCTTAGATCACCCTATTGGTTAAAATGGAGCTTAAAAAGCTACTAGATGTAGGATTCATATGACCAATAGATTATATAGAGTGGGTATCAAACTTGGTACCTATTTCAAAACCTGATCGAGCCATTAGAATCTACACAGACTTCAGAGATTTGAACAAGGCATGTCCAAAAGATGACTTCCTATTTCTAAATATTGACATGATAGTAGATATGACACCAGGACATGCGATGCTATCACTAATGGACATATTTAGGATACAATCAAATCATGATAGAAAAAGAAGATCAACATAAGACAACCTTCACTTATCCATTGGGGACTTACTAGTGGAACATGATGCCATTCGGCCTAAAGAATGCATGAGCAACATATCAAAGGGCCATGACATTGATATTTCATGACATCATCCATAAGACAATCGAAGACTATGTTGATGACATTCTAGCCAATTTCATAAAGAGAAAAGATCCCATAGCAACCCTTAGTGCCATCTTTGACAAACTCGAGGAGTACAAGGTTAGACTAAACTCAAAGAAGCGCGTCTTTGGCATAAAATTTAGAAAATTGCTAGGATATAGAGTGTCAATGAGAGGCATCGAGGTGGATCTAGCAAAAGTAAAAGCAATCCTCATGATGGAGGCACTAAAAATATTAAAGCAAATGAGAGGTTTACAAGGTAGACTCCAATCCATTAGAAGATTCATAGCACAATTGGTGGAAAAATAGAACCCATACTCTAAGCTACTCCACAAGCGAGTAGTGTACAAATGGGATACCAAGTGTGAAGATGCATTCAACAAAATCAAGGAATATCTACTGACACCACCAGTCTTAATGCCACCCATCCCAAGAAATCCATTGATTCTATACGTGTCAGCAACATCAATAGCCCTTTGATCTCTCCTAGCTCAGAATGACGAAAACAAAATAGAGAGGGCTATCTATTACATTAGCAGAAAAATGGTGGGGCATGAGTTAAACTATTGATTCATCAAGAAGGCATGCCTTGTAGTAGTGTTTGCATAACAAAAAATTTAGACATTACATGTTGGCACACAAGATAAAGCTCATTGCCAAAATTGACCCTCTCAAATATTTATTATCAAAGGCAATGCTCACTGGAAGAATGGAAAAATGGGTGATGATACTGTCAGAATACGATATCGAATATGTGGAGAGGAAAGCAATCAAGGGCCAAGTCATCGCAGACCAACTAGAAAAAGCACCTATCTATTATGAGAATCCTCTTGTCTTAGAGTTTCTAGATGAATCTATTTTCAACCTCAACATAGCTGACCACTAGAAACTATACTTCGATGGCTCATACACACAACATGGATCAAGATTTGATGTCTTCTTCATCACCACACAAGGGGATTGCATACGAAGGTTCTACAAAATGGAATTTACTTGCACTAATAATATCATGGAATACAAGGCTTTAACTATCGGTCTCAGAATAGCAGTGCAATGGAACATCATAGCTCTCAAAGTGTACAGGGACTCCCAATTGATCATAAATCAAGTCAATGATGAATATCAGACCAAGGACAACAAACTCACTCCATACAAGAAATTTGTGGAAACTATCAAAGAATCCTTCATCGAAATTACATTTTAGCAGATACCTAGAGCCAACAACAGAGCAGCAAATGCCATGGAAACAATTGGGTTCATACTAGATATCCCCAACAATGTTTCAAAATATGAATTCCTGATAGAGCAGCTTCTCATACCCACATTTGAGGTACTAGAATCAGAATTCATGTGCAAAATAATTAGTCCCAGTGATCCTTGGTACGATGAAATTTATACATACCTTCGAATAGGAGTCATACCCGCCGACCTACCTTCAAACCTAAAATGAACCTTTGTTAAAAGGGCATCTAGATTTGTCATCCTAGGTGATACCCTATATCGTATGAGCATAGAAGGAACCCTACTATGCTGCCTAAAAATTGAGGAGGCATTGATCACTCTAAGTGAAGTGCATAACGATATTTGTGGTTCACACTCGAGTGGAATTACCATAGCTAAGAAATTGTTGAGGATGGGGTATTATTGGACCAAAATGGAATGATAAGCACGTGATCATGCTAGAAAGTGTCTACAATGTCAGTAGCATGGGGACCTCATCCATGCTCCAGCTCAAGAGCTTCATCCTATCATCACACCATGGCCCTTTTCGCAGTGGGGACTTGATCTCATTGGAAAAATCACACCCACATCATCTAACGGCCACAAATTCATCATAACCACAACAAAGTACTTTAATAAGTGGGTAGAAGCTATACTAATGATGTACATAATTGGGAAGAATATTTCATAGTTCATTCTAATTTATCTCATATGCCACTATGGTGTTCCACAAACCATTATCTCAGATAATGGGACACCATTCAAGAATCAGGGTGTTCGTGACTTATGCAAGAAATTCAAAATCCAACTTTTCTTCTCTACCTGGTACTATCTCCAAGGCAATGGCCAAGAAGAAGCTACAAACAAAATCATTATGAAAATCCTCAAGAAAATAGTCAATGATGCAAGTCATGACTAGCACCTACAGCTTAATCCTATCCTCTGGGCCTATCGAACAACCATCCGCACACCCACCGGCACCACTCCCTTCTCCTTGGTCTACGAATTAGAAGTAGTACTCCCCATAGAGATCGAGTTCCCATCCCTCAGGATATCACTGCCAAACCTCATCATTGATGAAGACTACGGAGTGCAAAGATTAAGCGAGTTGGAGTTACTAGATAAGTGACGTATAGATGCTTTAAATCACTTACAAGTCTATTAGAATAGACTCAAAAGGGGCTACAATAAGAAAATTAGAAGCAGGACATTCCAAGTCAGAGAATTGGTCTTAAAAGAAAATCAAAAGAATGTCCCAAACCCAAACAACAAAGGAAAATTTGAACCCAATTGGTTGGGACCATTTCTCATCACAACAAGTTAAAAATTAGGGGCATATCATCTATCAACACCTGAAGGGGAACCTCTACAAGAGCCCATAAATAGTGCTCATCTCAAAAAGTTTTATGCCTAAATATTTCAAGGTATAGAACAAAAAAATCCAAAAAATCAGAAAATGTCTTGAAAAAATGGTTACTTCAGCAAAAACTTGCCAAACAGGCATTTTGCTAACAACAAAAAAATTCCAAAAAAAAAAAGGAAAAGGATAAAAAATAGTAAAGAGAAAATTCGTCCTCTGGTGAAAACCACTTTGGTGGCGCTTTAGGCAAGTACCTTGGTGAAAACCTAGCAAACAGGTGCCTTGCGTAAATAAGTACTTTCCATCCACTAGGATCTTAATGGCTTGTTCTGCATCATCCATCACTCATCCACTCACATCTGCACCATAGCTTGGTCCTCTTTTCGTATCATAATCCCTACTAGAACTACTCAACCCATCCTCATGGTCAAATTGTCTTGCCTTTATCAGAGTAGTCTATTGCATCACACTAGGGGAATGTTCTCATTGGATCAGATTCGTGTATGTTATGAAAATCCTCAAAATCAAAAAATCCAAAAACATCAAAAAATTAGAAAATCCAAAAACATCAGAAAATCAAAATCCAAAAACATCAGAAAATCAAAAAATCTAAAAAACATCAGAAAATCCAAAAACATTCAAAATCATCAACATCCCAAAATAGGTCAAAAGTCAGTCAAAAATTCAAAAACAAAGTCATCTTGTCAAACTACGGGTCTCTGAGCCTTGAACGTAGGCAAGGTTGATCTTCGATCATCCAAGACACTTCGATTAGTCCTTTAGGAGTTTGTCATAATAAACTCACATCTCATCATGTATATTGTCATTTGTAAATCAGTCAAGTCATCTACGTGGTCTCTACGTGTATAGTGTAGGCAAGGCTAATCTGTTGATCAGTCCCTGAGGCCCCTAGGATAGGTCTTTAGGTTAGTCTTTTGGTCAAAATCTCAGAAAAACCCAAAAACATTGGAAAATTAAAAAATCAAAACATTTGAAAATCTCAAAAAATACCAAAAACAGCCTCAAAACATTGCAAAACTCCAAACACATCCAAATATTTGAAAAAATCCATCTGTCTCATCTTGCTTACACCTAAAATAAACACCACTCATAATAAACTGATCGTCATCCTCAACCTTTGGTGAAATAGTTAGAAACAAGTCTAGCAGGTTAAAAGTGAAAACTCAAAAACACCAAGTCTCAAGTCTAAGTCAGTACGTAAACAAGTTGGTCAATTATTTGTGTCGATAGTCCATCATCCAAATAGTCCCATATCAATAATCTAATAACATCATGGCTTAGGATGAATCCTTCCTACAATGGGCATTATTTATCAGAAATAACACTTTGGATAAATGAAATGGCGTGCCGCCATCCACTAACATGTCCTAAGATGTATCCTTCCTACAATGGGCAGTATCTTTTGGCAATAAGTTTCGGTTCTTATCCTTAAAAACACATTCCCTTTTGGTTAGCGGTATTGAAGAACATCAACTTGTTTGTGTGCTTTATCTTTGTCTTTTGAATTATCTTATTGCGCTCAGTCCAAGGACCTCTCGATGATATCCAAATGAAGGATTTAGAGAGATAGGAATGGGGCAACGATCATTATCCTTTTGTTTGCTATGCTTGTTGGATGTTCTTGTAAAATAACCTTGGCACATACTTGCTTTGATAGATATGTATGGAGGATGTTTTGGATAGCTTGTTGACTATTGCATTGATTGGTTATACCATTTTGTGTTTTGGTCCAAGCTATTTGAAACTTCTAAAGTGCATCCTAGCAAGGTTTCTGTATGTTAGGTATGAAAAAGAATACTCCTATCTATTTATCGAGTCAAACTCCATCACACTAAGTACAATGCCATCCTGGTCCTTTATACCTTGATGCATCATGCTTAGGCATGCTATCAAACATAAGGTAAGTCACCCTTTTAAAATCCCAATCCTTGATGAGAAAATCATCCATCTATAATCATCATCTCTCATAAAGTTGTCTTCTTGGATCCTCTTGTCATCATCTAATGTCTTTTTTTCCACACTAACATCACAACATGAATAGTTAAATCATCATCACGAGTGCATTCATCTTGAAACCATGATATTCTGCATATCATCTCATGTGCATAATCATCATCATAATATAGATCTGTTAGTCTAAGCATCTCATAAATCACATATCTACATAAATCATAAATTTGCATAATCATAGCATATCACATCATCCATCTCATCCAATCACCACATCATATCATCATTTAATTTGTTTAAGATAATATAGATTTTTTATTCTAATTATCTTTAAAATATCTCATTTGCATCATCATCCATCTCATCCAATCATCACATCATATCATAATTTAAGTTTTTTAAGATAATATAGATTTTCTATTCTAAGCATCGTAAAAGCACCTCTTTTGCATCATCATCCATAACCATCCAGTTTAAACCTCTTTATCGTGAGATCGACCCTCAAATAGAATCTTTCTACTCAATCTCTCAAGGGGGCAATGTACTAGTGTACTTCTTTCCACTAGGGCATCTGAAAAAATCAGAATTTTTTTTAATTTTGATCGCAACAAGTTTATTCTTTGAACCAATGAAACAAGTGCATTGCTTCAAAGAGGGGAAAAATGTAGACATGCAAAATTAGCATTATGCATTCAATTAGGTCCATTCATCAAGTAAACCAGATTCTTATCCATCCACACATCAGGTAAATCAGGTTCATCATCCATTTAAATTAAATAAATCAGTTTTAATCAAACCATAACATCTCATCTTTCATAAACCATCTTCTAATTTCATCTCATGCAAATTAATCCACCTTATCTTGCATCATCCCTTTAATTAAATAAATCAAACATTCATTTAATTAAGTCCCAAATGTATTTTCCATTCCTTTTGATTTAAATAAATTCAAATATTCAAGTCAAATAAGTCAAACTCACCTAATCACCATTTAAGCTAATCTAATCCTAATTAACCTAACCTAACCACACATCACATCCTCTAGCTTTTCCCATTTGCACAAATAAATCAATTTATTGATTTATTAAAATCCTTCTTTTCTTTCAACTTGGCATAAAAAATAGAATGTTCCCCCAAGTTTGAAAATGATGACAAGTTGACTTGTCCCTTCCAACATTGCAATAACTTCTCTATTTCATGTCCCCCACTCAACATTTATATCACAATTTCAAATTTGAAATATCCCTCTCTTGGGCACATTGGCCAAAACTTGCACATTCCTCAACCTATGGCAAGTTGACAAGTTGCCTCTTTTCATTGGTTTATATTTAGTCTTGCATTCATCCATTTGGCCATTCTCTCATCAAAATATTCTTTAAATGAAGGGCCTCATTCCTCATCAACTCATCTACATCTTCATGCAGAGTTACTCTCTTAGTTTGAGAATTAATTTTGCTCTTCATCATAGTACATTTGCATCATTTCAGTTTTTAGCAAGGATTGGGAAAGGTTCATTGGCACATTTGACACCAATCCAATATGGAATAGGTACTTTTTCTTGCTTCTATATGTTTATTTGATCCTCTTTTTTATTTTTTTGCATTTTTGGAGCATGACATTGTTATTTCATAGAAGCATTTGATGAATTTACACATGAATAACTCTTGCTTTAGGTTATTAGAGTTTGTGCATATTTTGAATGATGCTTCAATATCAACCTTAGGATTTGTCTCATTTACGTCATAATATTTTCCCAACACCATGTTCCATTCATAAAATTCTTGTTTTGTTCTGAGATATGATGTGACTAGGACATGCATATCAAACAAATTCATTTGTTTGAATGTGGGGAGCCCAAATGTGTACTGAATACCCTTCACAAAGAGGTCTACATAGACTCTTCTTTCTCGAAAAACCTCCTATTTGAGTCATACCAATTCATGCATTCTTATACTAGTTCAAGAGCTTCTATTAACAACAGAAACCCTCCTACGAAATGTAGTCTGCTTGCAACAATATTTTTAGTGCACTAGGAGGAACCCTCTTGTCAAATCCATGCAACAAATTCATTATTAATGAGCCCTCTTGGATGAGTGTTTGTAGCTATCCTATCGATAGATATGACTTGTAAAATAAGGGTTTCAAAATTCTCATCTATTCGATTATTCTTGGAAGTGCTCATATTTCTCTAGGTTTCTTCCATTATTAGCAAATATCTACTTTTTGTGTGAGTTAGGGTTAAATTTAACCATCCATTTTCACTAATTCATAAAATTTCTTCACTCATGACATTTACAGTCTATAATTAGGTTATAATCCTTTAAAATAATCAACATTTTAGCAACCTAACCAATAGTAATGCCATTTAACCTAAGCAATGCATGCATGATAGAATTAACAAAAATTTAGTTACTAGAAACAAAGTTTGTTTCACTAATAATATGATTTTCTGAACACAACTCAAAACCTTTGGTAGTTATGTTCTTTGAATATCTAAGGCTGACCTTTCTTTGTGCACCAAAATCTTGGTTTTAATTCTTTGATGTCCTTATAGGTGAGTAATCTAGTTCAAGGTAGAGTGTTATGAAGGAAACTACATGCTCAAGGTGGTTCCAAGTACGTGTGTTATTTGCCACATTGATTAATTTATTTTGATACACATTAATTAACCTAAATAAAGGTACAATCATGGAACATTAGGGTTCAAATCACAAACTCTTTGGTTCCTATGTAAGGACCCACCATTTGAGAGGAAACCAACACATGAAACTAACATGACATACTCATGTGTCACTTTGATCATTTGACACCAGAAATTGAATAATTATAAGGATCTCAGACTTCTACTCACCAAGTTCATGAGAATTAGGTGCAAAGGAAAACCGAAGACTAGGTGCAAGTGAGACCAAATTGGTTTAAAAAGGAAAATTTTGCAAAAAAAGGGGTCCAGTGTCTATTTTTAAAGAAGAAAATACACTACCAAGCTAACCAATAAAAAGAGGAGGCACACACACCAAGACAATTTTTTCTAGGTGACAACTTATCAGATGCAAATACCATCTGGGAAAAAAGAAAAACTTGTCAAAGATACAACATCCTTAGAGCAATGAAATTGATACTCAGGACCCAGGTGTAATACCCCCATGTTTCTGATACTTTTTGATACTATTTGATACTTTTATATGTTAGTGTGATATTGTGTTGTGATGATGATTGATTCATTGATTTGGTGTGTGCGGATGCGCAGTTTAGTTGATTGCTACATTGGATATTATTAGTATGATTTATGATACTCTGTGTGTTGATTGGATTATTGTTTATTCAAATAGTTGTTCATTAATGTTTTATATGTCGATGTGATGATTCTATGGTGATCATGTTATTTGAATTCAGTATTATTTTATAATGCAATGGTTTAATGATTAGTTATGATGCAGTAGTTAAGTATCATGTTATCTTATGATCAATTTGGTTAGAAATGTTAGTTTGTCATTTATATGGTAATTGTTAGAATAGA
The DNA here is from genome assembly GCA_007258455.2 of Sequoia sempervirens. Taxonomy (NCBI): domain Eukaryota; kingdom Viridiplantae; phylum Streptophyta; class Pinopsida; order Cupressales; family Cupressaceae; genus Sequoia; species Sequoia sempervirens. The sequence goes on along the minus strand of VDFB02006890.1, from coordinate 18,685 downwards.
TTAGGTGAGAGGACAATGTAGCATCACTCGTTCACAAGTGCCCTGCTACACTGCAATTCCTTCTCATGATAGGATGTTTGATTATATATATATATATACATGTGCTACTTTACGTTTATTTGGATGCAAGATTGCAGGGATAAGTCTCGATTCCACCTGCTTCGGCAGGACAGGGCGAGCAATAAATTAACCCAATGGGTAAAATGTTGAAAAGGGGAGTAGATTTGGAAGTGTCCCTGTCCCAAGTCTGTCGTTTGTTGTGAGTTGTTGTGTCATGACTAAAGTTTTGTCCTTGTCGTTGTGTAGTTAATTGTTGAGTTTTCATTTTATTTATGGTTAGTGTTTAATTAATTAATCTTATTTGATAAGATAATTAATTAAAGTTGTCTTGTTGTTTTGATTTAATTGTGAGTTTGTAAATAGTTAAATTTAAATTTATTGTAAATTAAAATGTATTTAATTAATTAAAATTTAAGAAATTAAATTAAATGAACATTGTTGAAGATAATTAAATATTATCTTTTTATTAATATTAAATTAGCAAATCATGCAAGGATAATATCTTGATTTAATAAATTATTTTAATTAAAATTGTAGATAAGTTGTGCTTTTAAAAGCTGAAAAAAGGACCAATAAGAAGAGATGCTTTTTGAGAAAAGAAAGCGGAAGAGCTTTATTGAATATTTATTTTGATTTATTATTTTTATGAGGAAAGGATTCACAGACAGAGGTTTTTGCTCTATTGTTTTTGGATCTGGAAAAGAAAAATTAAAAAAAGGGATAGTTTTTGGTTTGGTGTCTTTCTGGCTAAAGTTAGTGTGGTGTTGAAAGAAAAGAGATTTTCAGAAGAACGTTAAAGGCCAAGGATCGAGAAAAGAGCTGAAGGCAGGAAGTCAAAAAGAGGATTCAGAAAGGATTCTTCACCAGGCGAAGGACTCCAGGTTTTCTTCTGTTATTTATTATTATTTCTGTCGTGCTTTGAACAATATCTATTGGCTGTGTTTTGAAAAAATTATAGAAAGAAGTTCTGTGATTTGAAGATTTATTCGTATGAAACCCTTAATTATTCTGTTGAAAACATTAGTAAATCTTTTTGATATTTCTTCAATATAATTTAGTTGTGAAATTTATTGTTTGAAAAATAAATCATTTAGGTTGAGGTTGGATTTATTTGTCAGAGCTTCATTAATTTTATTGAAAGTCTGTGGTCATATGATTGTTTGAATATCTGGGTAAATATATATTGATATACACACAGTATATATATTTATAAAAAAAAAAGAGAGATTAAATATATACACATATTACTATTTTGTCTGAATCATTGGAATGGATATATATTTATGAATTTTATGTATTTGTGTAAATTTGATTATATAAATATTGAATAATTATATATTTAATTGGTGTTATGTTCTGTTAATGTTTCTCTGTACTTTCATACGAAATTGAGATTTAATATAAAAAAAAAAAATTTATTATATTATATATGTGTATGAGCGAATTTAATTTGTTTGCAATTCGTATTCTTTTATAAAATATGAAAATTTATATATGAAAGAAATATTAAAAAAAATAATAATAATAATAAAAAAAAATGTTTTGGTTGGGTAGTGGACGGCCGAAGCCATACACCACCCGCGGCACTGTGCGCAGTCACCACGGACTATGCACAGCAGTCACAGACTGATGTACGCAGTCTGTGGAGGCTGCAGCCTCCCATTGGGAGGTACGCATAGTACCCACAGTATGTGGGGATTGCGGCCTCCCCTTGGGAGGTGTGCAGCACCCATAACTGCGTGGCAGTTTTATTTTTTTTAATTTACTTTTTTTTTTTAGTGTTATTTAATCCGGTTTGGTTTAAATTAATGTTAATTTATATAAATATATTAATATATATATGTATGTATATATATATATGTATATATATGTATGTATATATATATATATTTATATATATATATATATAGGTAGATGTATGTGTATGTATATATATTATTTATATTATAAATAGCTGTTGTGGGAATTTTATTAAATGAATTAGGTATATTTTATTATATATATATTTAAAAGTATATAAATTTGTATGTATGTGTATACATAGGGCTGGTTCTTGTATGTTATATTTGTGAACGAAGTTGATAATTTTTATGTTACAAAGTTATAGTTTAAATTGAGAAAATCTGAAATAAACTATATGTTGTAATTGAATTTTTCGTGTAATTGTTTTATGAAGTTTTAAATATTTGATTTTAAAATATATATATATATTGGATGATCATTTTTGTTATGGTTATGAAATAAATTTATTATTTCACAAGTTATTATTTTATAGCCTAATTGAAGAAAACAGGATTATGCTATGTGATTATTAATATATTGATTGGTTAAAAAAATAAATTAAAAGTTATAATGTTATAGCGTTATTGTGTGAGTTAGGAATATCTCGTGTGTTTTAGAATTTAATCAATCTTTCTCGAATTATTGATTGATGAAGTTGGTGAAATTTATTGCACTTGTAGTTGGTTTGGCATTGATCTATGGTTTATACACGTTTGAGGTTATTCATTTAAGTTTAATTTGATTTTCTTTAAATTGGGTTCAGGTCATGTAGAAAACCCTTGAGTTAACTTATTCAATTATAGGATTCAAAGTTGTGTTTAGAACTTCCAGAGGCGGGGTTTTCTAATATGAATTGTGATCTCGTACTTGATGGTTGGTCTAGGATTCAACCCTGGTTATGATTTAGTGCTCTTGGATTGTACTGTTTGTGGTTATGTTCATATGTGATGGTGAGATGGTTATGCCTCGCGAAGGATCCATGTGTTGGTTCAATTATGCTTGTGATACAATCCTTTGGTATTTGGATATTTTGTGTTTGAGTGTCTAGAGGGAGTGGCTCTAGTGGGGGTCGGCGCACAAAGGGGCTGTCAGGGTAACCCACGTAGAGTTAGATTAATCAGTGATAACTTAAGTAATAAACCACGGGTGGGGATTAAACACTAATAAGATAATTGTGAAGCCTCGTCCGCCTGTTAGTGCTATCATAGACTAAAGGGGACTGAGAAGGTCATGGTTGGCAAGGTCGTTGCCTTGTCTTCATGAAAGGTTAATGACTCTGCATGAATAACCCTATGGAGTGGCGCCTTGAGATAGGATATCAGGAGAACCATAGATGGAGGCGGCACCTTAACTTGGTTGTCTGGAGAATCCATGTAGAGATGGAGGCGGCACCTTGTGATAGGATGTCTGGATAATCCATGTTAAGCCATGCGATGACACTCTTCTCTAACATTCTATTTGTGTTGATTTACTAAAGTCCTCTGGAAGTGATTTATTGATTTGTCTTTGGTCATTGTTGGAAGTAGTCTTGGATATTATGTCTTGAGTTTCATGGATGTTGTGAGTGTGACTAGTTGTGATTTGGAAAGGTGTTTTGTTGTTATGTTCTGAAGTGGTTTGTTGTTGTGCCTTTTGGATTTATCTTTGTTTAGTTATCTTTGTGGTCTTTGGTGTCAAGTTGTCTATCTGGAGTTAGTATTGGACGTGCTTGGTCGAGGACCCTTCCTTGTCTACTCACAGCACGGGGGTGGTTGGGTGGAACGTGCTTCGCACTCCGTTGGGTTTCCCTTTATGTTGCTGATGTATCTTTTATTGTAGGGTTTTGGAGGATGTTGATGATCTAGAAATTCTTTGTACCAGATGTATTTTATACTTCAGATGTAATGTATTCTTTATTGATGTATTGTCTCCCACGTGTGTTGGGATGACCTTGTTGTAAATTGTATATGTGGTTATTGAGATGTATGTTTAGACAGTTGTATTTTATTATCATTTGGTTGTAATGTATGTTCATGCAATGTATTTATTTAGGAACAATCATATGTAATAGTTGTGTTAAGTTGTGTTATATCTGTGGTAATATAAATGCTTCATATCTTTATAGTATCTTTTGTGGTCATATGTACATATATTATGAATGTGGTTATTGTTTAATATATATTTTAAATGATGAAATGGGAATGAATAGATTTATATAACTGTTTAATTATTGTTTAATCTATTGTCGTTGTTATGGGTTAGTGTAGTAATGTCACCTCATGTACCCCCATGAAATTTGTCGTGTAACTTAATGCGTTGTTATATTGGAATATTTAAATTCAATCTTATGTTCTTTTTTAAAAAAATTGTTTCGTTGTTATTAGTTCCTTTGAGTTTCACACGGTGAGGCATTACACCAAGGGTCTAGTGAATCAATAAGGCCACTTAAAAAATCATACATTGCTTTACCATTGTTCTCATAATCTTTATCATCAATTTTTGCACTACTATCAAGCATAGTATATCCAGTCTCAATAGACTTCTAAACTCCAAATCCAAGAGATACTAGGAAACCTTCCATCCTTATCTTCTAAAAACCATAGTTCAATCTATCAAACAAAGGAGAATTCCTCTTGTTTGTCATATTGGATATACCTCAAGAGGTTAATCTTTCTTCATAGAAACCCTACTCTGGTACCAATTGTTGAATGCACATAAGACAACTAAGAGGGGGATTAATTAGTTGTACATTAAAACATCCAAACCCCTCACAAAAATTTATTTGATCCATAACACTTTAATTAAATCTTAATTTATTAGAATGATTTATCATGAAATAAAATACTAGAAACTAAAACACATCATCACCATACACAATAGAACACCAGATTTACGTGGAAAACCAAAGAAGATAAAAACCATAATAAGGATTAGCTCACAATATAAAGTAATTGCAACACCGAATACAATTTCTCACTATTGGAGGGCTCACTAACTAAAATAAAGAAGGGATCACTATCAAAGGCTCATTGCTAGATTATAGAAAAGAAGAAAGAAGAGTGTTATAATGAGAAATCCATCTTAATACAATAGAAAATATCCACCACAACATCACCAACATATTTGTAGTCTCTCTAAGGATTGTGGATACCTTCTACTCACTGATTTAAGTAGTCTAACTCATTAATCTCACACTACACTTCAGAAGACAATTATCCATCAATTTAACACTTATAATTTATACCTTCAGCTTTGAATTTTTTTTCCAAGGTTGGCTATGCACCTCAACCATGAAAATTAAAATTAGGTTGTCACTAAACATTCCCATGGTGGAAAGGAATGAAAGTGAACCACACCATGACATCTTAACTTAGACCCAAATCATACATACACACCACACCATGCTTCCACAAACACCAAAGCAAATCCATAATTAGTGTAAACACCAAAGGTTAGTTGAAATAATATAAAAACCATTATTTTTTAAGTACATGCTTCCTCAAATCCAAATATGAATCACAAACCACACACAGCACTTGAATAAAATCTTGAATATTCCACAAACACCTTGAAATTCAAAAAATTCCTTTACAAACACTTTCATCTGAGGAATGTACACACCCAGTTCACTCAGATAAAATTCCATACACTATAACTCAAGAAATCACCTTGCAAAGAACCGACCCATGAACAAGTTTTACTATAGGTAGATATGGTCATTATCAACACACTTCTAGAACCACAAGACTAGAAACCTGGCTATGGAGAAATGTAGAGAAAAATAATTTTTGCTAGACACCACTGAAACATAGTTCACACACTAGTGAACATAAGTTCTTCTACACAACATTTCAAACCAATAAATTCTAGATATCAAACCTTTGAACACATTTGACCATCATATTTGAACCACACAAGTATATCTTCAACAAAAAATAAATGTAGAGAAAAAGTAGAACACCTTTGCAACACACTATTTCCTCTTTTTATCAAGCTTTCTCAAAATCTCTTAGAAACCAAGAACCAAAGACATATACTCATCATTTGCAATACTTCCTCATCGTCACTAAATCAACAACATCCAAAAAATTATCAAATCAAAACTAGAGTTTGACACTAGTAGCACTTACTAATGGCAACATAATGAAACTAATCAAAGCATCAACAAAACTACTCAATCATTACTAGTTGAAATCAATGACAACACAAATAAGCCTATTAACATCAACATCAACACCAACTATTCATACTTGCAACATAATTTCTAGAAATCTTAATGACTTCCTCTATTTGAAAGGAATTCTTATATACGAATAGATTGTATTATATGAAAAGAGAGTATGATATATAATTATCTTCTTAAAAATAAATTCACACTATCCATATTTTTGGGTATATGTAGGATCACGATGGGCCAAAAAGTGGCAATATGATGGGTATGTGTAGGGTATGTGGTTGACAACTTTTTTTAATCCAAAATTGATGATATGAAAAGAGTTCTTAAAGGAGATTCTCATCTTTCCATGCTTTACTTTAAATTTAATAAATAATTATGATTCATTTTCTATTTTAACTATGACTAAAGTACAGATTGATAGGTTGATTGAAAAACATCTATAGCTTTCAAATGGTGTCACATTTTTTGAATCTGAAACATGCATTACATTCTATGCTTCACATACTATAGGTTTAAAAAATAATAATTTAATTGCATGAATTTTTGACTAAGTTAAGGTGGTCAAACATATGAGTTTTTATATTATCAAAAAGTTGTAATAAAAAATTCATAATTAATTATTTATTTGGAAAAAAATTACAAAAAATGTGTATCACATTGAGACATGAGTTCTCTACTTATATCTAAAATCTTATAAAAAAAATATTATTATTTTATTATGGTTAGGGTGGTTAGAAAAAACCTACTTCTTATTGTTTCCCTAAAATTTAAGTGTTGTACTGCATTGAAATGTCAAATTTTCACCAAGTAGATTTAAAAAAAAAAAAAAAACCTAGTAGTTTAGAAACTACATTAAATTTTCTATAGATTCTATTCTTACATATTTTTGAAATAATATAGATAACTTATTCAATTTTTTACATGTATGCTAGCTACAATAGGCACCTTTTAAATTCAAACCATATTACTTTCCTTGTCTCCACCTCATATGTTCAAAGTATATATGGAGGAAGACACAAACTTCATCATTTCTGAAACTTAGATAGTTCTAAAAATAGAATAACTATATCATACCTCTGATCTACCCTTTTTTAACAATTAAAACAAAAAGAAAAAATATGACAAAAAATTATAAATTATAAAACAAATTGTAACTAATTAAATATTGGGACAATTTTCCATATTCTTCATCCTATTTCTTGAAAGAATGGCTCACATATGTAGCATTTTGGAAAGGATCCTTTTTGAAATCATACACATATATGACCCTATCAATCATTTGGACACACTTTTTGATCTAAAATGGATTAGATATGTTAGTAAGGTGTGATAAAATTTCTACTAAGACATATTTTTAAAGAATTCTCAATGACATGACAATAATAGGACTCATTTCCCAAATGAAAAGACCCAAAATAGAGTTACAAGGAACTTCAGAAGTCAAAAAAGGTAAAAGAATTCAGCTTGGGTGGTACTAAAGAAATAATCAAAAAAAGAATTATTGATTCTTTCTACCCTAGCCAAAAGTATCTTACAAGTTTAGTTGTAGCCAAAAACATCATTGATAAATATAATATACAAGGTAGTTTATTTTTTGTAGTTGAAACTATCCATAGAAAAATAGAGTTACACAACTTGACATAAAAAATTGAATAGGTTAATAGGTTATTAACATAATTTGGAAAATAAGTAAGAATAAAATTATTAGAAAATTGAATGTAGTTTCTAAGATACTAGTCCTCTTTTGAAAAAAAGTAAATCTATTTGGTGAAGTTTTGAAATTTCAATACAGTAGTACTAAAATTTTAGGAGAAAAATAAAAAAGTAGTTGTATGTCTGACCAACCTAAGTACAAGAAAAAAGTAATATATTTTTTTAAGCTTTGAATATAAGTAGAGGAAACATCCCCAAATGTGCCACATTTTTATAAAAAAAAAAATTCAAGGAAATAATTAGTTACAAATTTTTTATTAGAATTTAAAAAAATATATTAAAAATTGTTTGTCAAACCACCATAACTTAATAACAATTTTATGAAAATAAAATTTTCTTTTTTATCCTATAGTATGGGAAGCATAGAATGTGTCACATCTTTTAGATTCAAACAATGAGAAATTGTTTTAGAATTATAGATATTTTTCAATTAGCCTATTAATCAGGACTTTAGTTAGAATGATTCCAAATAAGTCATATATTATACTAGTGAAAGCTAGCAATTTTATCAATAAACCCTTATCGTTTCATCATATTTGGATTTAAAAAATGTTACCAACCAATTTTGGGTCATATTGCCACTACCCCCACAATCCTACATTCACCTCGAGGGGAATATTGTATGGGAGTTCATTTCTAATTTAATTGACAATGAATGTATTTAATTTTTGTAGTCAAGCAAACTTATTTTGAGTTTCTCCAAGTAAATTAGCATATTGTAAAATGTGCTTAATATATCTTAGTTTTTTTTATTAAGATAAAGTAAGAAGAGCCTAAAATTGATAGAAACTAAATTCATAAGTTTCCACATTCCAAGATAATATTAAGAAAGGATTTCTGGATTAAATCGTGTGTCAATTTGTTGGTCCTTTTTTGTTCTTTATTAAATTTTTTCTCCTTCTAATGTCTTGATTGTTATTTTTCTTCATTGGTTTTGTCTTTCCTTTTTTGTACTTTAGATTTGTAATTTATTGAATTTTTGGTCCTTTCTTTTTGCCCTCATCTTTTTATCTTCCCAATTTTAATCAAGAAATCCTTTCTTAATATGATACAAAATAATCATCAAGGAAAACATGAAAAATATCACCAGAGATGAGATTTTAAAAAACCAAATAAATACTAGCCATTATTTTGGTTAGAGTGAGGAACTAGAGAGAAGTGAGAAAAAAGGATCTCAACCTTATACAATAGATTTATAAAAGTCTCATGAATGAGAAATGAAAGAGGTAGAGGAGGGAAATTTATGTTTTCTACAAATAATAATCCAAGTGATACAATCATTTAAATACCCATTGCAAGGGGTAACATGGGACTCCCCCGTGTGAAGACCATCAACACACAAGGAAGGAATAGGACAACTAGGCGAATAATAGTAACCATCCATGATAGATCCTTGGGGATGAGCCAAGTTAGTTGAAGGAGTAGGAGAAGCACACATAGAGGAGAAACAACAACATGGCCCTATGGACAAACCAAATCTATGACAGGAGCAAGACACTCATCAAAAGCTTGGCATGAGGATTCCTCAAAAGAGGCAGAAGTCCAAACAATTAGAAGATCATCATTAGCATTCATCCACAAATTAAAAATAAATTTTGTTGATATAATCTTCATTAATAAATTTTTTCACTTAAAATCAAATTAAAGTAAGATAAGGCCTAGTTTTTATATATAAAATTGCATAAAATTCTACAACTTAATCAATCAACTATGATTGGAATAGAAAATATTCTTATTGGTAAATCAACTTGTGGCTTATGAATCAAATTAGTATCAAAGAATGGTTTTTGTGTCATTCCCAATATGATTTATAAGTGGTGTGCCTGTGTAGGAAGAAATTTTACAATTATATGTCTATCACAAATTAGGTTGTGAAAGAGGTCAAGGAATTTTATTTAAATATTTTCACAAGGAGGTGGAATAAACAAATCAATGACTCTTGAAAAGAAAGTTAGACTACCTCTTTGTGGTGAAGAAATATTCAAAAAGTTAGTGGAGGATGTAGCCACCAAGTTAATTGATGTATTCTATAGTCCCATTGACCTACTTTTGTCATATGTGGATGCTCATAAAAGTTCACTCACAAAATTATGTTGTATTAGAGTATGGGTTTTATGCCATTTTCAATATGATTTTTAAGTGGTGTGCTTGTGTAGGTAATAATTTTGCAATTATATGTACCTCACAAAATTAGATTGTGATAGAGGATAAAACATTTTTTTGCAAGGTGTGTGCCCTTGGTCTCCTTGTGTTGTGTAGTGCAGTGCCTGGGTTCATGACATGGCTTAACTATCTCCTATGAATTCATTAACTGTGGCAGTTGTATCAGGCATTAAGAGTTACAGGATCAAGAATCCAAGAAGAAGCAACCTCATACTACCAAAGTTTAGTGTGGAGGCCAAGATGGAAATTCATCTGCATGAGGATTAAATTGATCCTAAAATATTTTACCATTGAATTGCTCTATTAGAGATATATTTCAGTGTGAATAACCTTATTGAAGAGAAAATAAATTATTTTCTAAAATTAAAGCTAGGTAGTCATGATTGACATGGTTTCAATGCTCTGTATTCCTTGGGAATGAAGAAAATATCATCAATTGGGATGAATTCAATACATTGATTAAGAAATTACTTTATCCTATTTTTATGAAGAGGATAGTTATATTGATTGATAATATTTGAAAGAGGGACAAAGACAAAAGGTGCAGACCTACACAATCAAATTTTACAAAAATATAGTCTAAATAAGAATAGATGGGATAGATCATGATGCACTCATGAAAAACATATAAATGTTGCATAGTCTAATTTTGATAGCTATGTCTAAGGATACTGTTGAGAATTTCATTCAATAGAGATAGACAAGAAAAATAGTTTATCTTTCTCTCCAAATTAGTTAAATCAACAAAGTGGTCAATGTAGTTCCAACTCTAAGTCCCAAGGGTGGAGTAAATAAAAAGGAAAGTATAATGTTACAACTACTGTTAAAAACAATACTAAAAAATATTGTAGCAATTGTAAAGTTGATTTTCATGCACATAAACTAAGCTACAAATAGTGTCTGAAATTACTATTTTTGAAAATAAAGAAACAAGTAAGCTATGACTTCTTTAAAAATTAAAGAAATTGAATATGATTCCAATATGGCTGAGGGGTTGGTTTATACCTCTATGTATAGATAGATGTATATTAACAACAATGAGGCTCAATGAAATTATACATCAACAAATGAATAATGTTCAATATGGAAGGTAGAGGAAAGAAAAAATTAATGTTTGCCCCCATTTAATTTAAAAATAGAAAATAAAAACCAATAGTATGTTATTTCAAAAATATAGAACAAATTTGCTTATGGAGGTTTAGCTCAAAGCATATAAAATGCTTGAAAAGTTACTTGAATGCATTCTTTTGTGGGAGAAATTCAGTTGACGACTGTCATACAAATATTATTTATTTAATAGTAAATAATAACTGAAATTGCAACATAATCAATGCATTAAGTCTTGCAAATATTTTAGCATTGAGGTAGTAATAATATTATTTTGATGTTTCTTAAGTAGTTCTAGAAATCAAAATTGGAGAGGCAAGGCCCAATCGAAAGCTGGACAAAGCTAGTTACAGTTTACATCTGATAAAGCATCCAACTATGGAGAGTATCCCACTTGTTAAAAAAACAATATTTAATTATTATTCTAGATATGGCTTCTCCTATCACCATCTCTGCAAATATGCATCCCAATGCGAGATATCAATTGCAAAGAAATTGTATCTTATTTGTTGCTTCATAATTTTGGATTCATCGTAGTCGAAAGTCTGCAAGCTTAATTTAGATGGCTGCTTCCTTGTTAACGGAGAGAATTAGAAGGCTTGAGATCTCTATGTGCAACATTCATGTCATGGTAATAGGCCACACCGTTGCAGAGCTCCCACATTAATCATTTCACAGGTGCAACGATGTTTAGATTGCTCCTTGCATTACATATACAAAACTGTGTTGGACAGAGCTGACAATATAGCCATGCAATGAAATATGGATATAATATTATGCCTTAGAAGAGCCTAATACTATCTGCATAAATCATCTATGAAGACTGGAAAAAATAAAATCTATTATTTAATATACTTTGAAATATGATAGACTTGAGCTTACGAAAATCTATTATTTAGTATACTTGAAATATGATAGGCTTGAGCTTGCTGCTAAATCCATATCGTCTTCCTAAATAAGCTGTGCACATCCTGTATCTTGAAACAAAGGCTGTAGAGGCACAAATAATTTTTATTTTCTAATTGCTGTTTGAAGCTCAAATTATTTATTTATTTATAATTTTTAAGAATTTGTGTAATTGAGGCACTAGAAATTATTTTTGTCTATTAATAATAATAATTTACTATTTTAATTTTAATTTTATTTGTTTATTTTTATTTTTATTTTGTAAGATATATCTGATTTTCTATATTTATCATGTTTGACATATCTTTCAATTTAATTAAGATAGATCTAGATTCAAACAAGTGTGTTTGATAGACATACTTAATATACATATAGATGTTCCAAATAGAAATATATGTTTTTAGAAAGGATATATATTTATTAGTATTGTTATCTAGGTTTCTTTTTTAAGAATTTAGATTGATTCATAAAGATATTTTTTAATATTACTTTATGATTTTCAAAATAGATTATTTTGTTCCTTTGCTACAATTAACTCTTACACAATCTAATGATGTGTAAACAAAATTATACAATATTTTTTATGAAAAGAAGTAAACATTCATAATTATATTATTGGACAACCAACTCTTCTCTACTAACTACTTATGCAAAAAAATGTTTGTAATTTTCTATAAGAAATTTTTATATTTCATATAGCTTGTTTTCAAAAAGATAAACTAAGAGAGAATGACATTTAAGAAAAGCATTCTCACTAATATTTGATTAAATTAGCAAAAGGAAAAATATTATTTTTCATTACCAAATTTCAAGATTTCTTAAACATTCATAATTATATTATTGGATGACCAACTCTTCTCTACTAACTACCTAGATAAAAAAAAAAAAAATGTTTGTGATTCTTTCTAAGAAAATTTTATTTTCGAGACAACTTGCTTTGAAAAGGATAGAAAAAGAGAGAATCACATTTAAGAAAACATTCTTACTCAATATTTTCTTAAATTAGCACAAGGAAAATTTTATTTTCTATTATAAATTTTGAAAAATTAAAATAAAATTAAAAAAACTGAATTTTTAAAATTTACCCAAATCTACTATCTTACAACTTTACAAATAATAAATTTTATAGAAATTAACAAAATAAAAGTAAAAAAGACATCAATAACTGTAATAAATTAAATTTTATAAGTTCAAAATAATACACATGATAAAACAGACAACTAATGAATTTAACGAAAGTTGAAAAATTGAAAATAACCCAAAAAAAAATAACGCCGCCAAAACACTACTCACGCATATTTTTTCCAACACTTCCTATACCAATATTTCTAACACTATAAATCTCCTACGCTTGATCATTATGAAACTGAAAACTTTTTTTGGGCCGAAGTCATATTTGTATGGAAGTAATGATTGAAATATGACTATCTCTTTTGAGACTTACCAGAATTTTCCAATGCTTATTATGTTAAAAGGACAGATCATTTTCACGTTAAATGAATGATTATAATTACCCGTGGAAGAAGATAAGCATAAAATAAATTGAGTTTTGATAGAATTATTTAATATTTAGATTCGCTTGTATTCAAGTTAATATATAAATTTAAAATCAATAGGGATTAATATTTGTGTTAAGTAAATAATTATTTTAATTCGTTTATTTTTGAATAATCATATAATGAAGGTTATGACTTTTTATTATTGATTTTTAGATTAATATTTTAGACTTATGATTATTAGATCAAAGTTATTTGTTTAATTTTTTTTTATATAGAATGTAAATTTAGATTAACAATCATTAGTTTTTTGAAATTTTATTATTATGCTATTATTCATACATAATTATGTTTTAAATTTATATCTAATTTTTTATGTTTTTTCAAGCAAAAGGGAAGATATGCCTATATATATTAATAGATAATTAGAGATTTGCAATGTGTCTTTGTCAAAGCCAAGTAAATTGGAAAATAGATTGACTCTGTAATTAACAAACTTGCATCATAACCAGAGACCCATAATAGAGCCCATACTAGAAAACATCCCTTACAAAATTCATGTTGTGCTTGCTAATTTGCTAACTTAGACCAAGACTATATACAATTTAGGAAGTTTTTATCTAAATTTTATTCTTGATATTTTGATCAATTTATTTGAACTTGTTATTATTGTTGATGTATATAGAAACAATCTAAGTCAAAAGAGATAATTGTTTTTATCATAGGGTTCTAATTGTAACTAATGGTTTTGTACAAATGAGGCTTAATGAAATTATACATCAACAAATGAATAATGTTCAATATGGAGTGTACAACAAAGAAACAATTGACATCATTTTTTAAGGCTACATCATTTGACTTTGATGTAATTTATTTTTTGTATGTTTTTAATAATACTAAAATTATTGAAGAATTATTTTATTTATCTAAATTTTTTTATTAAAGATCTATTTTCTTTCTTCAAGAATTAAAAGGTGCATTTTTTATTTAGTTAGAAGATATTTTATAATTATTTTAATTATTTTAAAAATTTGAAATTATTGATTTTTTTAAATTAAATATAGTTGAATAACTTACATTATGAGCCTCACAAATTTAGAAGAAAAAAAAACATTAAGCCCAATCTGACCTTATTGCTCTAAATAGAAATTATTGTAGTAAAATTTGATTTTCTATACAACATATATTACATAGCTCTATCTTTATGTTAGCAAAATTTGATTTTCTATACAATATATATTACATAACTCTATCCTTATCAAGAAATTTCCCTTGATAATTTCCCTTGATAACACTATCTCAAGTATCTATCCTTTACTTTATTCTGATTGATGTAACATTAAGTTTATTATGTCCCTAATATTGTTTTTGTACTGAATAATAAAATAAATGACATATTTTAAACTTTTGTTTATCTTAACTTCTGTATTCTCAAATAAAAAACATAAAACAAAATTGTTGTGGAAGATAACATAAAGGTCAATTTTTAAGAAATTTTATTAAAAAATAATTTCTTAACAAAATAAATTGCTTTCAAAACTCATATTTACTCCATCTGTTGTATTCGCCTTTTGTATGATCTCGAAATGAACTCCATAATAAGTCTCCTCGTCTTACTTTCATATAACATTCCAAATTCAGTGTACATCATTATGTGCTGCGATTTGAAGCAGAAACTGTTATAAAACTAAATTTGCTCAGAAATTTATATTACCAAGGCCACCATATGTAGGTGCCCTCAAAAGGCAATACCGATATGTTATCAATATTTGCACTTGCAAGTTTGTGATCAACTTCATCCATTGCAAATTTCCTCACCAGTCTTCTGCTTCCATCATATATATTGATTCCTTCTTTACTAACCACCACAGTCCATCCGCTGTTGTTGACTGAAACATGCTTAATTTTCTTAGGCAAACAGATATCCACTCGACACCACCTCTTGGAGTTTATATTTTCTCCTCTGTTCTCTAATTTCCACATAACCCCGCAGTTCTTGTCAACCAAAACTAATTGACCAACATCGCTCCCAGCTAATTCCAGAAACTTAGTAGGGAAGCCGTAAAAAATCCTATTCTTAAAATTTTGATATGTATAATCTTTAGGGGGTGGAATTTTTGTCCAGCGTTTCTCGGAAAGATTCAATTCTACAACCCCTCCATTGCAGGATTCATTATCCAACCAGTAAAATCTTCCTCTGTAGTAAATTCCCTGCCCACTAACCGAATATTCAACTATGTCTCCAAAACTTAATTCAAATGTATCCCAGGACCTGGATGATGAATCATAGACTTTAACCCGGTCTGGGTAATCGCCAACCACCATTATGAATTGTTCGGTGGAAGAATCAAATGCTTTTCCATGAAAGCTAGGGCTGATGTCATATGGAGGGATGAGTATCCATGCCCTTCTCTCTTCGTCGCAGATATAAAAGTTATTAGCATATTTGTACATATCAAACAAACAGAACATGGTGCTGCATGCTATATCTATTTGATAGGAATGATCACTAAATAGGTCATGATCACTAAGTAGGTAAAAATCTCCATTTCCTTCTAGCACCCATGTGTATCGCGTCCAATTAACAATTGCTTGAATCAAAAAAAGAGAGCTGCAAGAATGATGTATATTTGGATAGATTCTCTGCATGGCAGCATATGAGGATAGCATTTCATTCCATTCTTTCCACACGGTTGCCAATCTCACGTGGGTTCTTCGTGGGAGAAGCCTTGCTATAATATTCAACGCAATTTCATCGGGAAGGTTCCGCCAAACTACAATTTCTATCTCCATGTTTCCAACTTAACTTTATTAGACCGCTAGTGCTCTATTTTCCTACACTTCTCGAGGCATGTTCTAATAAAGCTCTATAGACATTTAGTGTGACGTTTCAATTCAGGGGCGACCTCACGTTTGAATGTTGCATTTTTAATTCTTGCTGATTAAATGCAGGGTACAACCTTTTTGGAAAAGGGAATACGCAAACCCTTGTGTTTTGAGTAGTTTAATCTAAGATAACTGTCTATCAGCCTAAACTAAAATATTTATGGTTGATGGAATGTAATGATTTCATAAATGATATCATATACTAAAATATAGCTACTATAAATATAAGGCCATACTGATATTTGTAGTTAGTTTACATTATTTGGCCAGTAAGTTAGATAATAATTGAATCTCGTTTTTATTTTAGATTAGATGAAAAATAATAGAGTGAGCCAACAAAATAGGAAATATTAATATGTTACTTAATTTTATTCTCTAAGATGTGTCTCGAGAAATTGCTTCATAATTTTTTTCTGAAAAGGTAAAAGGTATTTCTATCGGCATCATAAATATAGAGTTAACGATGCAATTATGAAGTGGCAGTTAAACTTAATGGTTTCCTTTTGCTTCTTATCGATCCAACATATGAAGAGATCCTACTTTTTTTCATTCATCACATGGAAAATGTGTGGGGCTATAGTTGATTTTTCCTCATAAGTCTATAACTTTGTCATTGATAAAAGGGGGGAATCTAACATATAGTTATGTGTAGGATCTTTTCTAGTGGTGAATCATTTGGATTTTATTATTCAATGCTCCTTATATTATGAAGGATATAAGTGTGTTAATGGTGTAGATGTCTAAAACCCCTTCTAATGTTGATCGGGTTATAAGATGTGATTTTAAGATGGTGGGAAATCATAATGATCCTAATTTTCCTAGCAACATTAATTTTAGTGAATTATTTGATAAAGTGTTGTATTATTGTAATAATATTTTAGCTATAGATCATATGAACAAAAGTTTTAGTCATGACAATAATAAGTGTGCTTGGTCTAACTATAGATTTGTGGATAAAAGAAATATTAGTGGACTTAATATAGATTCTATATATCCCTAATAGTCATGCAGTTCAAGATATATTTGGTCATGTTATTTTAGATTAGATTATTCCTCTACTCTCTCATATCATTTTCCTATCATCCATGTCTTTTTAGGAGCTGGAATTACAAGTGTGGTTTCTAAGTTCGTATACAAGCTTCATACTTCAAATCTAAAAGAATTCATTTTTCTAGCCACTCTTATCAAATTTTTGAATCTTATTGCCTAGCTAAATGAAGTAGATTCTTATAGGAAATAGTGGCACTATACTATTATATAATGTACTAATTTCTTATGTGCTTTTGGTAAGAAATTAAGCTAGTAGTAAAATTGTAAAGAAAAATCTCTTCAAGGGAAGGTTTAACACACCAAAAAATTACTTAATACAAATGTAAATAATATCAATTTACAATGTTTTGTAGGCTCCTTAGAAGCTAAAATTCAAAAATTGAAGATCTATAAGAGATAAGGAGCTAAAATTAGGGTGATATTACACTAGGTAACAAAGGTTAACAAATTATCATAATACTTATTCAAAGTTTTGGACTATAAGTTACATAACAAGTATATTTGAGCTATTTAAGATTAAACTAGTTATATTCATACAAATATAAAAGATATCTTTCTTTTTCATTAGTATTCTTAGAGAATATTCACATTTGAAAGGCTCACTCTTAGTTTTTGAAGACAATTTGAAAGATCATATTCACAACAAGGTAGATAGTGAAGGTAGTGACATTTTAGACAATTGAAAGTGGCGTGTTTTCAACTAACTCTAATAAATTCACACAAATGGTGGATTTTCAATATATTTTTATCAAACAATGCAGCATTATACTAAATAATAGTTTTATTTGTTATACTTTAAGGCTCTAAAGAAAGGTCCATTACAGCCTAATGCTACATCACCATGGTATCACATTAATTTTCTTAACAATTCATATAAATTCATTATGAAAGACATAACTAGGAGGATTTTAAAACATTTATGAAAGTTGATTGTCAAGTTAGAATAAAATAGGTTCCTTTGTAGGAGACTTATTCTCCTAAAAAATGGAAAAATGGAAGGGATCCTAGGTACAAGTCCTTAGAATAATAGGAATCAAGGCCTTTTCCTAGGGTTTCATTGATATGGAGATCAACAAGGTGTATAGATTGAATTTCAACCATGAAGGTGAGCCAATCAAATGTAGATATCCATCTAGAAGTGATGTGAAATATATTGGAATTTATTTTTGTTGACTAACCTAATTCAACTACGTGTCATAATTATTGATGTGGATGTCAGTCACACACCAATAGATAGATAAATTCTCACAAGTGTAATGCATGAACCTATCTTTCTTGAAAGAGATCACTAGGAAAACCTAAATATAAGGAAAATTCATCTTGATCTCAAGGCTCATTGATGTCAAGTTTTCATGCACTAGGTTCA